>BQNB010107136.1:3408-23231 GCA_026074375.1 Tanacetum coccineum | reverse complement strand
ATATTTACAAAACGCCCCCTCAAATATACTAAAAGTTACAAAATCGACTTTAAATTTTTACCTATTTACGACTTTTTTATATAACAAACTTTATTTATCAAGTATGGGACGTATATCTATCGATTCATTCGGGAAAAAATGTCATTGAAAATATCGTCGAATTGCGAACAAAACGAGCCCAATATTGCAATGTTTCTGACATACCTACGTTTTTTTTACTAAGGCGTAAATAGTTAAAAGTTGAGGGTCCGTTTTGAAATTTTCTTTTTTTATTTTTGGCCAGATTTTGGGTTACTTTTGGGCCAAAATTTTGGCCCATTACTGTAGCACCACTGTAGCACTGTAACAGTGCTACTATTTCACGAGGATTAATATATAGTACAATGAATAGTAGAGTAATATTAAAAAATCAAAAAGTTACAAAACGCACCTTCAAGTTTGTTAAAAGTTACAAAACTGACCTTCAACTTTTATCTATTTACAATCTTTTTTTATAACAAACATTATTTATCAAATATATTTTTAATTTTCTTTTATATTTTTGGAAGAAAAAAAATTAGTCGCATAAAAGTATAATAGTTGTTAGTCGTGCAGAAAGTAAAAGGTTTGTTTTGAATATTTTTTTTAGAAAGTAGATTGCTTTTTCGTTTTTCAACTACTTTATTTGATAGATTTTCATTTTCTGTTTAAAAAATTTGTTGGTTGAGATCCATGAATTATTTGTAAACAATACAATTACTGGGGGACCCGACCCAAAAAAAGTGGGTCACATTAAATGTTTTTGACCCAACCCTACATTAATAAGAGCTCTAGGTACCATAACGCCCCAACCGGAGTTATGCCTACGTGGCAACGGACGTTGACACAAGAACGCTGCAACGCAGCTTATTTTCTTGGTTTTTTCTTTATGTGTTGTGTTTAGTGTGTGTGTTGTGTGTGTGAAATATGTGTGTGTGTGTTTTTTGCAGGTATAAAGAGTAAGACGAAGATATATAGTTTGTTTTCAAGTGGGTTTTTTTTTTTTTAAAGTGGGTTTTGTTTAAAGTGGGTTTAAAAAAAAATTAATTTGTTTAAATTTTTATAAAATGTTTAATTTATAATTTATAAAGTAATTATTTTTTAATGTATGAACAAATAATTTGTTTGAAAAAAATGAAAAATAAAAAAATTGGTGGGTCTCAAAAAGTGGTGTTATGATGTTATGGTTACCTGTGATTTTTGAATGCGAACGTGAATGTGAAAAAGCTGACGTAGCTGCTCAAAACTTGGTGGCTAGAGCTCTAAATGAACCACCACAAACACAAAACACAATCTCAGGTTGACTCATCTCTCTCACAATTCAATACCCCTTTTTCATCTCATCACAATAGCTTCAGTTTTTTATAGATCTATTTGATTATTCTATATTTTGAAGGTTAGGTATGATTTTTTTATTCAATCTTTGTTTTATTGCAAAATATTTAGGGTATTGGTTAATTTTAGTTGTTTTCTGTATGCTTTAGTTGAGAATCTTAGGTTAGCAGATTTAATTTTAAAATTAGGGTTTTGTTGTAATTTTAGGGATTTGCTAATTTTGGAATTTTGGTGTGCGGTTCAAGTTAAATTTTCGCCGGAGTTGTTTATATAAATGGTGAATTTGTTGGTATGGAGTATACTTTTTTTTTAATGTTCTGGTGATTGATGGGATGTTGTTTTGTTTTGTAGGGGTGAATTCTAGATATCGTTTGCATTTTGGGATGATGAATGTGGGGAGACCGATTCATGGAATATGTATGTAGTAATTTTTCTGTTTATTTTTTATAGTTGTAAATTTAGGACTTTTTATTCGTTTATATTAGAATTAGTTGTGATTAGCATATATATGATAAGATAGTGGTATGGCTATATCGTTGGTACTAAGAAGAGAAAGGAGATAGAATGCTTGAATATAAGAGCATGAAAGAGCTGACAGTTGCTTTTGTAGGAAAATACCTACTTGAGCTACTTCTTAGCTAAGTGAACTGCTTTGTCATCTTTTTATAGAATATTCGCTGGCAAATGCTATTTTTCCTAACTTAGGTGTATTAGAACTAGATATGTTTTGTGATTTCGTAAAACTAATGGGGAACATTAACGTTGAACTGAAATGCAGTATGGTCGTTAGAATGGGCTAAAGAGAAGGCAAAAGAGGGAAATAAAGGGAAATACGCCTAAGTGCCACACTGCCGACAAGGTGAAAGAGGGAAGCGATGGGAAAGATGCTGAAGTGCTAAAGAACCATAGTCCTGTTACTTCTCTTAAGGTCCGTGTGTGTGCCTAAAATATTGTACGTATTTGGTAGTAGCTAATGAGCTTTATTGGCTTCATTAACCCGTGCAGAGAGTGATAACTAATGTCCTTTTTTTCTGTTGCAGGTTGATGATATGAGAAAATATTCTTGCGCACACGTCGAGCGAAACAACATACTAGACTTTCTCATGGGTTCCTTCTTGATCAATCACAATCAGGTGGTTGGATTTAAAGAATGTAAGGTTGTTGCATATGTCTCTTTTGTTATAAAAATAATGAGATAAGAATTCAAAGTTAAAAAGATTTTCTCCAGAGTCCATGATACTATTATTTAAATATCTAAAACGTATGTAGAGGTGGCAAAAAAAACCGAACCATATCACGTTGTCATTTCTAAATGTATGTATGTATTTGCTTTACACATGTACCGTAATCTAAGCCCTAATTACCAGTGCCAATGCTTAAATCTAGATGAAGTACGAAATCACACCAATACACATAGTTGCAACTCAATAATTACCAGGACCATGCATCGTGATCTAAACGCCATGTACCAGTACCAATTTACCATCATCAATTTGGTAAAAAAAACATACTTCATCTAATTATTTGATATTGTGAATTTGTGATGTTTGATAAACACTTCTTTAATACATTATTTCTTTTTCAGTGTAGTTTGCGGCCGGTCGGTCCCCGAGGTATGCACCGTCGCGGATGTCAGGTCTGTTTTTTTTTGTTTTTCTTTGACTGTTTAAAATAGTGGTAATGCTGACCTTTACTCATGTATTTCTTACAGATGCCGGCGAGGGTGGGTGATCAAACCAGTGGCATGAGCTCACAGGGAAACATTGATCACAGACGTATGTTGGCCCAAGGTAAATGCCACAAGGTAACTGGCTTTGTTGTTGTTTCTGTATTTAGGTTGTCCCGAGGATTAGGAAAAAGTTATGGACAAAAAGAAAACAATTGAAGTCCATGGTGTTACCAGTTAAGGCACGTTGAGAATGAAGGTATGCGTTTCTTTTGACTTTTCCTACTTAAAGTTTCAAATGAGTGTTCATAATTTTGTCCGTATTTCGTTTTCTGAGCAGCCTCCCCGGATTTCACAGATTGGAATCGAGCACTGTCTGAAATGCGTTCAGACATTTGGCTTGATGTAAAAAGACGTGTGGTAATAGAAAATGCACCAGAATGTTGTGAAAATTAACACCACAAACACATGTGAGAATACGTTTTTCCAAGCAACGATATTAACTATTGTTCTACATCAATTTGTTTCTTCTAAAAATTTCGGTCCTTTTTTTCTAATGCTGACAACAGCGGTCACCTGCGAATCATTCTCTTTCAATAATAGTATTCGGAAAGGATAATTTACACAGCGGTGTTAAAGAGGGCCGAAGGCAAGTCTTATTATTAGGGGCTTATTGCATATTTTTATTACTGCTTTTATTATGACTAATGTATGTGCCATGACCTTTTATAAATTGAGAATAGTAACTCATGTTGCATATTTAATATTTCTGATGTCTGTCAAAAAGCAACCTCATAAGCCTGCTATAAGTCGAAACAAACAACCCCCAAACCTCATAAGCCTGCTGTTTGACATATATGAGACTATCAAGTATTATTTTTCATATGCTAAACAAAGGGGGTGTTTGTTTATTTCTGGGGTTGTGAGAATATTTTGTTCGGCTTGATTTTCATAAATATATTTATTAAGCTTCTTTTCCTGGGCTAGGCAGATAAAACGCGTTTGTTTTTTTTGTTAAACGCCGGTTTGCTGATTGTAAAGTAACGATATGTTTGTTTCCGATAATGCTCTTGGTTCTACTTCTAACGCTAATGGTACGTTATTTGGAGTCATACGTTTTTGATATAGCAAACTTTCGTTACGTTGTAAAATATGTGACATACCATAATGTACCTTTTATTTTAGATGTAGTATATCACTTGCGTATGTTGGTAACTGCATTTTTCCTACAAGTTGCTAGATGAGAATTATTTATTATAATCGTTAACACTTAACTAAAACATTGTATTATGAATAACATGTTTTGGGACTAAACTTTACCGTATGATTTTTCTGATTTAAGTATTTTGCTTGAGTCTAGATTCGAACGCACGGTCTCCCGAGTTTGTGACCTTTATGGGACCAAAAGATGGCAGTGGCACTGTTGGATCTTCCAAAAAGCTTGAATGTTCAGATAAACTCCAGGATTCTTTAGTAAAGCATGAGGATTCTGTTAAAAAAAAACTCTTCTGATCCTTTTGAAAAACACAAATCTTTAAGCCATCCACAGGAAGTTGCTGATGCTGAGATAATCTCAACCAGTGATGCACATTTTCTGCCTGTAAGAGATGTAAGTAAAGAAACATTAAATCTGTAGAGCATCAAGACCAACCTGTAGATATTAACATGGTCAATTATGACGATGCAAAAAGCATTGCTGAAAAACCCATGGATACAAACACTGATATACGTGATCAATGTATGTACATGAAATATTTTTTGGTTTGTTTGAAATTCTAGACTTATTTGTTTATGACTATTCTTCTAGATATGATGTCTTAGACATTCAAAACGAAGAAAGCAAATATGTTCATCCGTCATCAACACAACGACGCCCGCCGACCGTCCCGCAGCGGAGCGCGGGCAACCTTACTTATAAAAACCTACAAAAACCAGGAAACACGGGTTGCACAATTAATGTTTTCGACCCACTGACCCAACCCAAGAATTTATTATCAACCCACTCTTTTTCCATTATACACGTGGGGCTTTACAGGCTTCATCAAAACACATAGCCCTGATCTATTTTTTTAATCACACACACCACTGATACTTTATCTCTCTCTCTCTAAGATGCATATCTCTCTCTAAAACGCCGGTACCACCGATCCTTTTTCTTTCTCTCTGGTATATGTGATTCATGCTATTTATATGTGTGATGAAGATTAGATTGATTTGTGTGAGAAAACAATTTGATATTGAGAATTTTAGGTTAGCAGATTTAATCTTAAAATTAGGGTTTCGTTGTGATTTTGGGGATATGCTAATTTGGGAACTTTTGTATGCGGTTTAAGGGGGTGAATTGATTGTTAGAATGTTGGTGTAGTTGTGGTGGTGGTATATAAGGGTTGTGCTTTGACCTTTGAGTTTTTGATACTGACTTTAGTTTGGTGGAAGTAAGTTGTGGTTTAAAAAGGCTTGAATCTAACAATGGTATTTACACTTCTTGCAGTGCAGTTTGCTGCTGCTTATAGTATAATTTACGGACTCACGTATCTTGGCGGGGCAACCACACCCGTGATGTGGTTGCAGCCATGGCATGTGTTATGTTCCATTTCTATATTGAAACATCCGATGGCTGATGGTCGCTTTCGTTTGCTGATGCTTGTGTGCTATTTTCCAGTGGTACCAAAGACATGTCATTATTTGCATTGTGGCGGGGCGAGCTTCCTAAGCTCGTAGCCATGGCAGCGGGGCGAGCTTCCTAAGCTCGTAGCCATGGCAAATACACCCTCTTTTTTCGACTCTTTACATATCCATACTCAGTCATCACGACCGCTTGATGCCACCGATCTCTGCTACGTGTTTGCTAACACATGTTTGTGTTGCTGCTGTGAATCCACAGTAGTAAAAGGCAGCCCCGTTTGGCATTTTTTTAGCGGGTCTGCCTACACAGAGAAAGTGGTGTGTCGTATGTGTGGTATGCACTATGTGTTTGGTGTGTGCTTTTGGCTTATTTTAGTACTGATCGATATATATCGATATATATACACGAGCCGCCCCCTAACATGATAACGATAACGATTCTACGAGGCTATGATGATAATATTTGAGCATTCCTAAGCGGGTTCGATTAACATTTGGGTTACGTGCTTCTTGACGGGGCAAACTTGCTACGTTTGCAGGCATGGCGGCCGTATCCTCGATTACTTATTTGAGCTTCAAAATAATAAAATGATTACTTTCTCCATTCCTTTTTAGTGAAAATACAACTAGAATCTTATCGGTCTTTAGGCATGAATGTTGTTTTGGCAGGGCGGGGTGGAACCTATCGTTGCAGCAACCTCACGTCGTGACATAATGGAATCGACACCCCACCTGACCAAGAGCGAACAAAAGCACAAAAGGGATCCGAACCAACGAACCTACTATAGTCGGAAACTCGAAAGAAACTTTTCAAGGACGACCCCGACGCTGAAACATCAAAGATTGTCGAGAAGATGAAGCACCATACCTGAACAGGTCTGAAGGAACTAATCTAAGTCTGCCTGTTTCTTTTCTAACTAGCATATACTTCCAAGCATGCTGTTTGGCTGACTACGCACCTACAAACATTTGAAGCTAACCAGTTGTATTTTACATGTTTATCGCTATCTAGAATGCGAATGCTCCGTTGCTGAAGATAGAAAAGGAAATATATGGTATGAAACTTTTATCCTCTTACATTGTATTTAGCCCCATAGATAAGTATCGATTGTTGTTGTTTTAAGGCCACGACATATCTCTTTATCATTCGTTTACGCGTTAATCTTACCGGGTTAAATAATTCTCTTTTTTGGTGAGGAAATGGTTATCGTGTTTAGATTGGCATAGGGTAATATGTTTTTATGTAGTATTCATTCAACAGTTGTTATGATAATATGTGGGGGTGTTTGGTATTGGCTTTTAAAATGATTAAATAGTTAGTTATAGATAAGAGAAGTTCAAGGTTAAGTAAATCACGATAAAAAAGAAATGTATAAATCTGTAGCAATGTACAAGTATTAATGGGTATTGCTTATTTGGGATTGCTAATTTGTGAAATAAGCTGATTTTAGGTACATTTGAGCTTATTTCAGGAGCCAATTAGAAGTTTTTAAATGCTTATTAACAAAGACTTAATTGGGTTGCAAATGAGTACGTGAAATTAGATGATTGGTTAGGATAAAGAATCCCAAACACCCCTTTAAGTTATGTGTTATACTGTTATGTTATAACGAATAGTGCTAAGAAAGACATTCACATTTTGTTCCTCGAATGTTTGCTTATGCTTATGAATTATGGATCACCATACTCGATTAGTCATAGAAAACTACTACCCCTGTTTCCAAAATCGACCATCGAACAAATGTAAAAATCACCCTATTATAACGCATATCGGACAATATGTGACAATCAAATTTTATACCAATAGATGGTAAAACCTAAAAATCTTTTCATATGTGGATGTTGCAACAAGTATAAGAACACAAGAGACTACTTTTGTTTTATGATACAATGCAGCTTCTAATTAGCATGAAATTTCATTTGGGTCTTCTTGGGTCTTTTCATTTTGACAGGTTTGTAAGGCGTGTTCATTGAGCTGGCACCTCGAGCCCTATTCGGTTATTCACCTGTTGATCCAAGAACCCCATCGTATGCTAAATACGCAGCAGAAGGTGGTCGAGGAGCTGCTAGACGTGATATTTTTGAAGAGGTGGTCACCTTCGGGTTGTTCTTGCTAAAATGGCTTTAAATAATCTTCTTACAAATTTAGATTTGTTCCCTGTTCGCATTGACCAGGTCAGACATCTTCTCCCGTTTTTCGTGTAATATTTAATTAAAGCGTTTTATAGACATTAATACTTATGCGTTTTTTTATCTCAGTGCTCTACTATTTTGATGCTGCCATAGCAGATGGTTACTTCACTGTATTGCCTAAGGTGTATAGGAGGAGATGACTTTGACAAGGTTATTGTAAACGGTGTTTGGATTGAACAAACACTTTCGCTTAAAAGCTCTTTTAAACAGGTGGTGGAAATTGTTTATAAGGCGCCTGTAAAAGAAATTTAATGTTACAGATCGACATTGAACAAATTCAGATTAGTTTTGTTTTAGCTTGACAATATTTATGTTCTGCGTAATTGCCTTATTTATATATATGGGCAAGCTAGAATAGTCTCACCCACATGATAGACCAAAGATAATTTTTTTCATTCTGTAACTCCTGCATAGTAATGCTTATACCACAGTAGCACCTTGGTACAAGGTTGCATCACACATACACTTCCTTTCTGTCCATATTTTGTGCAATTATTGATGACTGTTTGTTGCTGTATATTCATAGGTATTGTATGACGATGGCGATGAAGATGTCCTAAACCTCAATCAGAGATAACGGACATTGCTTGGAGACGTGTCTCCATTGAGCCTGTACCTGATGTATATATCTTCCCGCTCTTTATATATTAAAACTTCTTTTACTATTCTCCGTGTTATAGATTCTGCGATTTATATTACAATTTCTCCCCCTTTGTCTTTTTTGTATTGATTAGTTGGTACTTGACTCTTCAGTTATTTCATCCGGTTAATTTTTTATATAACCTGTATGGTTAACTGGTAAGCATCGTGAGCAACATAAATACTTATCTGTTGGAGAGCAAGCGTACACACTATATGGTAAAGCTACTGTCACACAAATCTTAAGAGGATTGACATTTGAAATTTCTGCCAACGTTTTTCTTGCATACAAACGCACACCAGGTATGTCAAATCATGGTGGTATTCTTGCCTGTAATTGGTGTTACTCATGTGTCACAATTGTTCACACTATATGGCAAACTAGTTTTTTGAAAATACGAAAACCAAAGTATCGGTTTTTCAAACGGTTTAAGTTTTTTGATTTCGTTTTATCGGTTATTTGCGGTTTAAGTTACACTTAACCCACTTAATGAATCATATTGACTTCCTTAAATAATGAAAATAAAATTTAATAAAGATAGCATAGAATATTGCCTTGATCTTCATAGGGACATAAAGTAGCCCATTTAAAAACATCCACGCCCAGCTATAAAATCGTTACAAACACAACAAAACAATATTTTCCCCGCCATTTAAATAGTTTATTTATTAATTTTTAAAATTTTAAATTTGGAAGGTTTGACAAAATCCTAAAATTACTCTTCATAATATTTTTCTTAATCAAGATCATCTTTCATAATCATCACATTTCTAGGGATTTAATATTTTTTTTCAGCAAAAATGTACATTAAAGATGTTTGCTTAGATGGATTTAAATCACATGCTACAAGAATAGTTATCCGCGGTTTTGATCCACTTTTCAATGCTATAACCGGACTAAATGGAACAGGTAAATCCAACATCCTAGATTCCATTTGTTTGTCTTACGTATCAAGAATTTGTCACAGGTTCGAGTTTCGAATTTGCAACAGTTGGTTTACAAACATGGAAAGATTGACTGTGAATTGCTTTGATGCAGATGGTTGCTTGACATATTGAAGTGGCTGTAAAAAGGCAGAGTACTTCCCAAGTGGTGGAATATTGATTGCGGCGTAAGTTCCTTTATTTTATTTTGAGTTGTTTGAAAAAATGGTTTGATTTTATATACACAAACCTTTGTAAGCAAAGCGGATTAATGTTATTCACGTGTAGTGAGGCCGTCAACCATCACGAATCGATACCATATTCAAGCTGGAAAAGGCACTTTCTCAAGTCGAGCAAGTATGTTTCAAGGGTAGAAGCTTTATATCATTTTTTTGTGTTTAGGTTTTTGATGATTTTGGTGTATTCACTTAATTGATGTTTTATTTTGTCAATTAGGGGTTAAGTACCATTATGAGAAGTGGTTCGGGAGAACGAGAAGCTCACAAAGATTGGTAAATCGCCATAGACCGACAAGCTAGAACATTTAACGAAAAGAATGGTAAAAGTGAGATCTATTTCGTGACTCGGCCACTACAAAATTTGTCGTTGTGACCATCCCTTCGGTAATCAGTTTTTAAAGTAATTCTTAAAAATTAGAAAGATAAAGATGGCTCACTAAAAGGTTCTCATTCTGTTTTAGGTGCGTATGGCAGGCTATGGCAGTCAAGGAGTCATCACGGCTAAGGAATACTACTACTACTACTAGCAGGTGCTGACAAAACTTTGAATGAATATAGATCAATGTGCTCAGGGTTTTGTTATCCCAGCATTAATACACAAGTTAGAATCTGAGTTTAAGATTTCAAGCAACATTAGTATTCTGTTATTTAGTTGCTCCATCTGAATAAAAGGATTTGATGTGATTACCGCCAATCAAATTAACGTCTGTATTTGTGCAGAACTCTTGCAAACTGTTATAACACTACGATACCGTGAATATTTAGATTCTATTTCATTATGATTTAACGTAAAAGCCCGCGCTCCAGCCGAAAACAACGGCCGATAAACATCCCGCAACGGAGCGCGGGTAGACACGCTCGTAAAGAACAAAGTAAAGGTGGGGTCTTACTCAAAGATACCAGATTTGTAAATGCAAAAAGAAATACGGTTCCTCTTTCCCTACTCAGTACTCACCATTTATTAAGGCTTATGTTATATGTACCTTTTAAAACGCCGTTTGTACCCCTTGTTTTTTTTGACGTTTTTTATTTTATTTTATTTTATTTTATTTTTATTTTTATAATTTTGTATATGTTATAAAACTGTGACACGGAAAATACGGAACGAAAAATATAAAGTTTAACAGGTCAAAAGTATGAAACTGTCAAAAATTACATAACAGAAACTGATAAAAAAAATTGTATTGCACTGTAAAAAGGGAGTATAAAAGGAATCTTTATACATTTTTTATACTTTTTGGCGGGCCAAAGGGTACCAATATTAGCACCCATGAAATATTTCCATTTTTTCAATTCTTTGACCCAAAATCTTTAAGGTTGTACTTTAATCAGCTACTTGCCTAATTCATTGTTTTGTTTTACCTTGTTATGGGTTGAATGAACGTATAACATACTAGTAAACTTTTATCAGAGGAAACCGTTTAAACAAGTAAAAAAAGTTCATATACACAAGCACACAATTGACCAACTATTTTATCAATAACTATATAATTTTATAGATTTGTTATAACAATTTCATTTTTGTAACTTTGTTCAACACATAGTATATGTAAAGTCATCATAATCCAGCTCATAGAAAAAAGTTATCCGTTTTAACTTGAACCCTTTTCGACACATTACTAATCATGACCATCCCTTGCAACAAATAATCGTGACCCCAACCCACCAATAAGTATATGTAACACTATTGAAGAATGAAGATGGCATCATTGTCATTTGCATACTTGAAAAAAGAAAAAGAAAAAAAACCAAAAAGTGAAATTCATTGGTTGCATTCAATGAACTCTCACATTCAACTTTCTAATTCTTGCAGTTTTTTCACTCTTTACCTTTTTCAGGATGAAGGTATGTGTATATATATGAACATACATATAGAGACAGAAGCAAAGCAGAGTTTGCGTGAAGGTGATTGCTGACAAGATTAAACATTTCTTGACATCAACACTTTCCCATGACTTTTGGTTTCAGTTGTCATATTCATAAACCACAATGTGTGTTTCTCATTTTTTTTAGCTCAATCTTCACTTTTACAATGTACCCATGTCATGATAAATCCATACCAAATCAGCAATGCAAGAACTTTAACTAAACAATCAATTACCATATATGTTACTAGTAGACTGTAAATTGTACCATGAAATTGCAAAAAGCTACCCTAGCATTCATTAAAAAACATTTGTAAACAAAATTGAATTACAAGGGTACCCAAAATTGGAACCTGAGATTTATAGGGAAAGCATTCAAAGAACAGATAAACTTTGAGATATTACATTTTGTTATTCCCAAATCCCATTGCAAACATATGTACTTATTCACTGCTAACTTGCATCCTAAACCGTGTTTACTAAATTAAGTGGTTCCATATGAACCACTTACTGGGGAGAGGGAAGCTTTAAAGCTTCCCCCAATTAAGATGCAACAAGGGTTTGGGCCCACAAATCTTCCCCACTAAGAAGAAAAGAAACACCAACGCAGTACACTTTACCTTCACATGATTCACCAATATTTATTTATCCAAACCTTTTGCATTTTGGCCACATGTTTATCAAGTTTTTTTGTTGGATATATACAAGATAGATGAAAGGTTATTGTACCTCTTTTAGATCCAATCTTAAGGGATTATATGAACAGATTTTGGCTTTCGACTTTTGACCGCTTTTCTCCTCATTGCAATGTTCTTGTTAACTTACACTTTGAAATGAATATGGTAGATGTATAATTCAAGCTACACAATTTCAAAAGCTCGGATGAACGTTGCTTTAGTCCCGCGTTGCAGCCACTTTGAATTACAAGAAGAAGCTTTGCAGCAAGTCCAGCATTGACTGCAGTTGCAGCAGATTCTTCGGGCGAAAGATTGCAAATTTCCCATAATATCGATAGCGCATATTGTGTACATATTTCGGAGATTTTCATCAACAATTTAACCAAATTGGGAATCGTACTCGCACAATTCTTTAGAGCCAAAGCACCTTCGGGAATTGAAGACAGAATTCCAAGAACATACAAAGCTAACTCTAAACATTCTGAATTAAAATGAGGCAACATTTCAACCAATTGAGGAGCACCCCCAATGCTTATAATCGAACCCCCTAACGATTCTTGTGAACTTATAATCTTCAACAATCTGAGCCCTGCCAATATCCCATGTGGGTGTCTTCTATCCTTAACCAATTTCAGTACTCCCACTAAAAGTCTCAAACTTGGAACAATTTCCGACCCATTAAACAAGACTTCCAACAATTTTACACAATTAATCTTGGTGTCACTAGACCCCTCATTCAAAACATCAACCATTAACGAAACCTTAGTGGGATGTAACAAAGTACTAATAGCATCTAAATTTAACTCTAAATTAACTAAAATTGCAATAGCTTCTGACCCAACTGCATGACTAGTAAAAGGACCTAATAATGAAGAAATCAAACTTACCCCACCATTATCAACCACAGTCTTCTTCACAGATTCATTTGTTGCAACAATCTTCCTCAACTCCTTAAGTGTTTGCACTCTAGTTTGACCTTTGACTTTTTTCAAAGTTTCCATAAGCTCCAAAGACCTCCCTTGAACATCTTCTGACCTCTTTTTCAAAACCAAGTACTTTTGACTAAACCAAGTGTGAATCAAATGGCTCAAAGTTGAGTTTGGTGTGAGTGAATCATCCCACAACTCTTGCATTGTCGTGGGACAAGTAAAGTGTCCTAATGAGAACCATTTAACAATATTAGACCTTTCATATGTTTGACCTGTACAAAGGGTCACTGGATCTTGCATTGGTTCTAATGAAATTGGACATATGAAAACTGATGGCACTTCAATTGTGTCAAGATGTTGTATCATCTTCTTTAGATCCATTTTCTCAACATTTGTAACATTAACACCACACACAACATCACCACCCAAAATCCCATCTTTAACAGCAGTTTCAAGATCCAAAACATGCCCACCAGAATTAGGATTATACATTGGCATTTTCACAAGAAAAAAGATGACAAATTTAACTACTTTCTTTGGTCAAAATGGAAAACCAATGACCCACATTCTTCATTTTCACTCTTTTCATCATCAATATTATCAAAGCCCATGATGTTTCTTGTTTTTTTTTTCTTGGAAACACCTAAAAAAGGTAAAAACTTGAAGATGAAGATGAAAAGAGTGCAATGATTCACAACCCAGATCAGGAAAAAAGGATAAGAATGATTATAAACCAAACAGTGTGATCCACTAAAAAAATACCAACAATTAAGGAAAAAAAACTAATGATGAAAAAAACAAGATTCAAGTCAAACAATGGGTGAAGCTCAGTGTCATAGTAGATGTGTTATTGATAGAGAGAGAATAAAAGGGTTAATGACTTAATGGTGTGTCCGTGTGTGTATTGTTTTGCGTGCATTAACATCCAAGTTCCAAATAACTTGACTAAAATAGCCGCTACTATGCTCTAAACTTTCGTTTTCTGGATCGACTGTTTCATTTTTTTCAAACAACTAGAGTAATATTTAATTCTTTTAAATTAAAAATTCAATGTACAATAAAATAATAAACATAAGAAAAGTAAAAAAAATACAAAAAATAAAAAATACATTAAATTATTAGTTAACTAATTATTTTGTTGATATCGTTGCCATAGATGCTCTATAATATTTTGTTGAAGGGTTTCGTGAGTTTCTCGGTCACGTAATTCTCTTGTCTTCCTCCGTTGAACTTCACATCTTTTGAACCAAGTACGTTGCATGTTTTGGTGCGAAGAAACATACATCTCGTTGAATTCAACTATTGATATGAACATTTGTTGATCTCAAAATCATGTTATGCAATATGATGTAAGTATACATGATTCTTCGTATCTTGTTGAGATGATTAGAACGCGCCGGTTGTTGTATAATTCCTCAACATCCTTGGAGAACATCGAAAGCTCATTCGACATCTTTTCTTGCACTTTCTTGTCGTCTTTTATAATACTCATATTGTGGAATACGTAAAGGGGGGTGAATACGTTTCCGTTTAAAAACTTTAAATCTTTAGTATCAAATCACAATCAAGTTTGATGCAATATGAAAAGTGTCGATAATAGATTTACAATAACTAGCGTATATTCTAACATTATAACCACACTCGTAATATTTACTACAAGGAACTACACAACCATAACTACCACAATATCTCTACTACTTTATAAAGCATTTAGCTAATTTCTAAAATTAGAAGTACTTAAATTTTAAGTAAAAAAAATTTACCTCTTTGGGAAAGTTTATACATGTTATGTTTTATCAATAAGTCATAGTGAATTTCATCACACCAGAATTTAATGTATGCATTTGTAACTTGCATATGTTGATAAAAAACCCATTGAATGGTCTGTTACGTTTCATCACCAATAAATACGGGCTAAATCAAGAAATATGTTTTATAACAGCCCATTTTAATTTTTGTAAAAGCCCACTTCAATTTTTGTAACATCAAATCCTAACATTTAAATACCCATAAACACACAAAACAATCACCACCCGACCTCTCCTATATCACAGTTACACACCGGACCCTCCACCGCCAAACCAAAACATTGCCTAAATCGCACCTCCACTGAGAGCCAAACACCATGAAACCACCGAGACCAACTCCCACCAAAAGGGTGTTCTTGAGGTATCGTTTGAGTTTTTTAATAGATATATCACTATTAATCAAGTTTTGAAGCTTTTCCATTATAAATGTGTAGATTTTATTTGTAGATCTATTTTTTTGACCTTTTTTTACAGCCACCAGTTGCGTCGTCGTCGTTGTCTCGCATAATAGAGCCCTGTTTTAGAAGAGAAAACCCAGCTTTATTTGCTTGAGTTTTCCCCAATTTTCAGTGGGATTTCCCTCCCTCTTTTTTTTTACTTTAATTTTGAGTTCAAAATTCACTTGTTTCCTATCCAATGTTTAAGTTCGAAAATATATAACAATAAGGTATGCAATCTTTTCTTTTATTTTAAATCCACGTAATCATAAATAATAGGTGTTGGTGGGTTCAATCTATGGGAAGTTTGTTTTTACATTCAGAGTGGGTGTAATGATGAGATTTTCAATCAATTTGTTTAGCTTGTGCTTTACAATTGAATAGGTACTTGCCACATATTACATGTTATATACTTGAATTACACATTCATTGGCAGAAAATTATTTTATGGTATTGTTCGTGGGTTGCAATAGCCGCAGTACTATTTAATGATAGAATCTGTAGAATTATGTGAGAGACAATGCAATGTTACTTGGGAAAACATAACATAACGAGGAAACAAGCTGAAAATGGTTTTCAAAGGTATTTGCATATCCTTTTTCATTCTACCATACACAAATGATTCACATCATAAAAACTAAATGTGTAACTTAGTTACATTTTACTATAATGTGTTATTGTATTGATGTTTGTACTTCTAATAGGTTCAAGTCCGACCTAAAAAGAATGATTTCCACCTTTGATATATTTTTAGTCTCCAACCTTTAAAAGAGAGTATTATACTTTACATGTAGTTTTATACTAAGTTTGTGACCGTCGAGACTAACTGATTGCTTCTTGGTTGAATTTGATATTTTTTGTGAATGATCTTGTGGTTTTTTGCAATATCGCAAATAAAAGATTATGTATGTTTGTTTTAGTTTTGTAGGTTCTTTGATGTGGTTTTTTTTGCGATTAACTTGTGGGTTTGGAGCTTCTACTAGGATAAGTAAGTCGAGAGCTATCTTGTATACATATATGACTGGTTCTCAACATCTTTAAAGGCAAATTAGGTGACTGGCATCCAACTTCATCAAACCCTACCTGTTATGCTCAGTTTATTCAAAGGCAATGCACAATAACAAGACTTTATAGTGAATTCAATGGTGTGTTTGTCATACATTTTTATTCAAGTAGGAAACAAGTTAGCTTGTAGTGTTTTCATATGTATCAACAGCAAGTTAGTTGTAAATTCTTCAAATCAATACAATGTTCATGTCACCAGAAAGATTTTACTTTTGGAATTATGTCATTACAAGTTTTCTTTTTTAGTTTTTTTCAATTCACATAGAGCAATGTTTTTTAAATCAAAACCGAGCTCTATAATATGAAATAGAGCCCGTTTTTTAAACCAGGTTCTATTTGCTTTTTGAATAAAGTCCCCTCCCTTTTGAGCCCGTATGAAAACCCGGGATTCTTAAGACCCTTTTCTATCGGGTCTCTAAAGCTCTCCTTTTTTGTAACATGAAGTCTTTAGCAAAGCTAAATTCCCTTTTTACTATTAGTCTGCTAAAACTGTCAAAATGTCACGTAAGTTAAGGCCTATGGAGGTATCGATTTTAATTCTATCAAACTATATGGTAAAAATAAGGCACAAAACTATTTAAGCTTTATTTTGTAAGTTTTGTAGTCGAGGTTGATTTGGATATGAAGGTTTATTATGGACTATTTTTAAATCTTGATCCGAATGATCAATGTTGACAGAAAAATAATCTTAACAAGTGTTTAGAATTTACTTTGATTCTTAATTTCTCACAATCTCTACTTATGAGTGCAGGTAAATACAAGAATATTGTCATGTCTATAAGTCTATAAGAATACACAATTACAATAGCTCCGAAGTTCACACGACAAGAAATAACAATAAAATCACTTATGTAGATAAGCTCTACATGTTTATTGAGAAAATCAAGATAAGCTCTACATGTAGAGAAGCTCTACATGTTTATTAATACTTTAGAGCAGTTAAGTGAAATGCATCTATTTACAATATAACATGTTAAGACATTATACATGTAAAAATTTGTCGTTGGAAACAGAAACATTTAAAATCTTTGATCTACATACATGCTCCTAAATTTAGATCATGAAGAAAAACAAAAAGCATACATTAGTAGTTTGTGTGCATGTTTAGCTTACAAGCCATATAAATTATTACTATTTAGCCTAAGCCAATCTTTTTATACCCTTTTTAACCAAATACATTATATTTGATAAATTAACAAAAAGATTATGAATAGTTGAATGAGAGCGGAATGGTGTTCCTTTAGAAACACATACCACATCAGCTTCTTTTTGCTAGATGAGCCTGGCACTCCATTGGCCTGTGGTGCCTAGGAATGATATACATGAAGATGTTTATCATTTGGCGCTTATGAATTCATGTTTATCGTTGAAATATGTTTTATAACAGCCCACTTTAATTTTTGTAACAGCCCCCTTCAATTTGTGTAACATCAAATCCTAACATTTAAATACCCATAAACACACAAAAAAATTACCACCCGACCTCTCCTATATCACTGTTACACACCGGACCCTCCACCGCCAAACCAAAACATTGCTTAAATTGCACCTCCACTGAGAGCCAAACACCACGAAACCACCGAGACCAACGCCCACCAAAAGGGTGTTCTTGAGGTATCGTTTGAGTTTTTTTAATAGATCTATCACTATTAATCAAGTTTTGAAGCTTTTCCATTATAAATGTGTAGATTTTATTTGTAGATCTATTTTTTTGACCTTTTTTTACAGCCACCAGTTGCGTCGTCGTCGCTGTCTCGCCTGATAGAGCCCTGTTTTAGAAGAGAAAACCCAGCTTTATTTGCTTGAGTTTTCCCCAATTTTCAGCGGGATTTCTCTCCCTCTTTTTTTTCACTTTAATTTTGAGTTCAAAATTCACTTGTTTCCTATCCAATGTTTAAGTTCGAAAATATATAACAATAAGGTATGCAATCTTTACTTTTATTTTAAATCCACGTAATCATAAATAATAGGTGTTGATGGGTTCAATCTATGGGAAGAAGGTTTGTTTTTACATCAGATGGGGTGTAAGTGAGATTTTCATCCATTTTGTTTAGCTTGCAGCTTTACAAATGAATAGGTACTTTCAACATAATACATGTATAACTTGAAATTCACATTCATTGGCTGAAAATATTTTAGGTATTGTGGTGGGTGCATTAGCAGCAAGGTACCATTTAATGATAGATCTGTGAGAGGCAATGCAAGTTACTTGGCAAAACATAACTGTTAGACCTTGAATTTAGGATCAATAAGCAATAAAGTGTGTGTTTAGGTGATGTGTGTGTTTATTCTAGAGAGAGAAAGATAGAAAGTAGAGAGAGAAAGAGGGAGGAGGAAGATTAGAGAAAAGATAAGAATGGGATTAGAAGACACACCTCACTAATGAGGTGGTGATGGGGTATTTATACCCAATTACAAAGAAGAGCAAGGAGCTCTTGTTTTTTAGCTTTTAGCTATTTATCGGGTCTCGTGACTTTATTTAAGTCACGAGCCTATCACCTAACCTATTATATAATATTATTTCTCTATTTATTACAAAATATTTATCTCAATAAGATCGTTACTTTTATCATTCCTAACAATCTTCCCTCAAGTGACGATCATTGAGATCTCTCTTTGATTGCATTAATGATCATTATTTTCTTATTCGTAATAATCTCCCCCTAAATAATGATCATTGAGATCTCTCTTGTGACCTTGATCTTTGTACTTTAATGCTCGTTTGTCTTGAATCTTGTTGTGTAATAGTGGTCTTGTTCCAATCATGCTCTAGAGATCTTAATCTTGATCTTTCTATTTTCCTTTTTTACTTTGCCTTTGAGATCTTTTCATATCATCATTATTTACCGTGAATCCATCTTGATTTGTCTTATAAAGCTTCTGACCAACATACTCATACTTTCTTGACAGCTTACAATCTTCCTCATGTAGAACTTTAATCTTGATCAACAACTTGATGATTTGAGGAAGTTATTTGATTTATCAGAGTTGCGGAAGTGTATCTTTAAACTTTAAGAGTGAGATATGAAGGAATGAATATGACGGTGTTCATGCTTCTGAAAGGTAGAGATGTTGTTGATGTAAATGTATCTTTCTGAGTTTACTTCCCCCCAATTCATACCACATGACTACAATCAGCTCAGCTGCTTCCCCCTAAACATACAACCATTCGTAACACATACTTCACATAGACAACTCATAGAAGATAGAACCTATAACCTTCAAATCAATAAAGTCTCGGTTGATAGAACCTATAACCTTCAGATCAATAAAGTCCCGGATGATGTATACACCAAAGTCAATTAAGTCCCGGATGTACACATTTCTTCCCCCCAATTGTTGCATTATATCAAAATATTCAGCTAGAACACTTCTCTTCCCCCTGATTATATTTGATGACCAT
>BQNB010107135.1:4867-23232 GCA_026074375.1 Tanacetum coccineum | reverse complement strand
CGTGGCAAACTATCCAACCCACCACCAGAGATAGATGATACGGAATCAGATGCCTTGACAGTCTTCTTTGGTGTATGAGAAATACGTCAGTAAGGTATAATAGAAAAATAATCATGATTTTAAAGGCAAAATACAAATACGTACCTCAAAAGGATTTTTTTCACACTCGGCCTCTACTACACTAAGAAGGGCAGGCATGACATCTGACAATAATGCCTTGATATCGGAACCAACAAATTTGTGTAATACACCAATAAGTTTAATGGTGGCAATTATAGTAGCATCAGCAGAACTAGACTGTAAACCAATATCTTTGCAGAAATCAAATACATCCTTCAGTTTCAAATGTGCAACAACAAAATCGCCAACAGATACCATCCACAACAGTCCCTCACTAAGAACCTTTGGGTTTTTGTGCTCTTTCATTATCTTGGACGTCTAAAAGCATTTCAATGTCACACTAAACATTTATAAAGTAATTAAAAAACAATTGCCCAGGCTCATTAAAGGTTTATTAGTCAAACTTACTCTTTCAAATATAAAACCTTTGCCACTACAGAGAAAGTGGTTAGGCATTTCATGGCTTGCGCACGAGTCTTCAAAGCAGCAACCCTTTCACAAATACCTGTCGCCAACCAAATATATAAAATCAGATGTATAACAAACTCATAAAACAATGCTCTATCTTAATAAATCAAATTTAAAGTAAGTGAAAGATTTATAGTAAGCTTTATTACCTGCTATGCTTATCTTAGGGAACTTTGTTGCAGTTGAAGCTATATGGCTTACAACTTCAATGACTTGTTGCTGAACCTGCACATTTTTTCCACTCTAGCCAGGAATGTCAAGTTCTTGGAGTGGTATAACTTGTTTTTTTAGTGAGGTAATTGCTGCAAGACAGAGCAATGTAAATATCATTACTTGTGACTTGGGCTAAAGCATATTTATGAAAGTAAAAATCACTATACACACAAGTAAACATTTATAGTAGTCTTATATTTAGTAACAAAAAAAATAATTATTTCCTAAGTGAGCAAGATTTTAAATAAAGGTTATGTTTCCTCCTTTAAGGGTTCATATATAAAAAAACAGATGTACTTTTTCATACCTCTGGTTTTAGCCATTGTACATTTGAATTAGAAAAATATGACTATGTGGGTCATTTGTAAGCATAAACCTCTTACAAAATGGTGTTCAAAATGCTATTTTTTATTAGGGATAATTTCATCTATATCCTTAGAAAAATTGAATATTACGTCAATATCATTGTAAATTTTAATATTACATCAATATCCTTCGAAATTTTAAAAATACTATTAAAGCCTTTGAATACTTAAAACTCTAATATAAATTAAAGGATGTTAATAAGTAATGTTACCTTTTTAAATCTTTCATTAATAATTAAATCAGGGTTTTAAAAATATAGTACACCTTATGTTTGGTGCTTTATTAACGAGAGAGATCATAGATGTACAATATACATAAAATGTTTTGATGATTTGATTGTTTGGTCTGCGCTAGCACATGAGAGAATATGTGATACCTGGCTCTTTCAAAGCAGCACTCTTGAGCTGGGTAATAGTATCTTGTTGAATGAGAGATCCTAATCTGCTTTCAAGGGTCATCTCAGCTCGCTGCAAGACATTATATTTTATTATGAAAGATATAGTGTTGGTCCAAAACTTGTCGTATTTGTGAAAGATTAACTTACATCGACATCTTCACGTACATTTTTTTTTTGACTTGGCACATCGGCTTTCTTGCCAACAGCAGGACCAACCGCCTTCTTAGCAGCAGGCTTGAAAACCAGTAAAGCAAATTTAGATTTTGAGATCAATGCCAATAAAAAAAATCAAACATTCATAAAGCAAATTTCAAATCCTATAGCATTAGTCTTCAATCCAAACTATAAAAAAAATGAATCCTGCATCTATACCTTGCCAGGAACTTTGAAGGTAAGAAGCCCAGGTGCAACTTTATCATCCACTGTCCTCCTGGTTATGAGCAGATTTTGATTAGGAACTTTGAAGGCCTTGAGGCCAGGTGCATCATCCACTATCCTGGTTGTGAGCAGATGGCAATTCTTGGTAATGAGCTTGGATAAAAAGTCAGTCGTCATTGGAAAATTAGGGTTTTATGGTTTTTTATATTTGTGTTGTTTTTACAATCTATCAATCTATATCTCTTCTGTACTCCTTATATAGAGAATTTGGCTTTTTTTAACATTTATTCTTGGAATTAATAAATGTATGAATCTATTTGCGGAAACATTGACAATGTATTAAATCAGAAAGACTACAACATCTCTACTACTTATAAACGAAATTTTCAAAATGTTGAAAAGTTGAATTTATTTTCGGCAATATTGAAAACTTAAATTCCTGTAATGTTGAATGTTGAAAACCCGAATAACTCATTCATTCTTATCTAATCATTCATTCTCATCCAACTCTCTCTCTCTAAAAACACACACCAAACCTGTTTAAAATTCAACCATAGCCGAACACCACCACCACCATGAGCTGACCATCACCACGGGCCAACCACCATTAACGGTATATGCGCTTTTCTCTTATAGTTTTTATATGTAGATCTATTTTTTTAACATAGTCCTTATATCTATTTTTGTGTGTGTGTGTTCTTTTTACCAGCCGCTTACTACGCCGGAGTGGTGGTGAAAATGGAGGATGCACTTCCGGAGTGTGCCGGAAAAAGCTGCTGCCCCCTTGAACTGCTTACGAGAACAACAATAATGCAATCGTCGATTCAGGTTTCTTATCTCATTCAACTGATAATATGCTTAAAGGAGATTTACCCAAATTTCGAAAAGTTGAAAAGTTGAAAAGTTGAAAATCCTTATTTTAGGAAACAATTGAAAATCAATATGATGTTGAAAGTTGAAAGCTTACAAACGAAACTGATTTGACTTTTCAAAACCAAACAATTGAAAATCATTATGATGTTGAAACTTTAGTACAGCTTTTCATCCTGAGACCGACGGACAGTCGGAGCGTACGATTCAAACATTAGAGGATATGTTACGTTCATGTGCTTTAGAATGGGCAGGAAATTGGGATGACTATGTATGTCTAGTAGAGTTTGCCTACAATAACAGTTGGCATGCGAGCATTAAATGCGCTCCTTTCGAGATGTTGTATGGTAGGAAATGTCGTGCTCCTATTTGTTGGGATCAGGCCGGTGAACGTATTCTTGAGGGTCCGGAGATGATTGAGGTGACTAATGAAAAGGTCGCCGTCGCCAGGGAAAAGCTCAAGGAAGCTCAGACTCGTCAGAAGAGTTACGCCGACAGAAATCGCAGAGCGTTAGAGTTCCAGCCGGGTGAACATGTTTTCTTGAAAGTATCACCTACACGTGGAGTCAGGCGTTTTGGTATCAAGGGCAAGCTTAGTCCTCGTTTCATAGGACCGTTTGAGATTCTTGATCGCGTTGGTGAGGTTTCCTATCGTTTGGCGTTACCTCCTCAGCTATCTCATGTTCACAATGTGTTTCATGTATCATTACTCAGAGGTTACAAGTATCATCCTCTTCACGTTGTCTCTTATCCATTCGATCAGATCCGTGAGGATTTATCTTATACGGAAGAGCCTGAGTCTATTCTAGACCGTCAGGACAGAGTCATGAGGAACAAGACGATCCCTTTTGTCAAAATTCTTTGGAGGAATCATCCCGAGCGGGAAGCCACTTGGGAGACCGAGGAGTCTATACGGACTTCTTATCCTCATTTTCTTCCATGATCTGGTATGTTCTTTTCAGTCGTATCATGTTTCTAATTCGAGGACGAATTTTTCTTTTAGGGGGGAAGAGTTGTAAAACCTAAAAATCTCAATAAGAGTAAAATGACCAAAATGCCCCTAATGAAAGAAAAATGCATAAAAGCTTAAATAAATTCATTTTAATGCTATAAATTATGAAAATGCAACAAGTAACAATTATGAAATTTATGTAAGAATAAAATACATTATGTTATACAAGAAAAATAAATACTTATGTATATATATTATGTATGCCAATTTATTACATTAATTATATATGTATTATAATTAATAATTAAAGTAAATAAGTAAAGATAATAGCAAAATAAATTTGGTAATTTATAAAATCTGATTTATATGTTTAAAAACATCAAAAAAACCGGCCAATTTGTAGAATATAGGTCTCCTATATTTATCTTATCACTTTATGTTGCAAAACCCTAAAAACACATAGATCGGCACAAAGAAAAATCAAAAGAGGAGGCATCCAAAATTTTCTCCAGGCCTAGAACGATTTTCTAAGGTATATTGAAGGTCAAGGATAGTGGTAAAAATAGTGAGAAAGATTGTGGAGGCTTGATTCGATTTTTGGTATTGTTTTTGGTTCGAAAATCACAACCGGGTGCATAAAATCATAAAATCATCAAGGGCCATCAAAGGTAATTTTATAACTCATGTTTCATCATATTAATATGTTATATACCTGAGAAAAATGTTCATGCACTTTATTTTGATTTTATAAATTGAAACATATTCAAAACCCTAATTTAGAAATGAAAATGAAATCGGCATATAAAATAATTGTAAAATTTATTTTATATTTTTCTGGGATTTTTCATATCTCATATAACTCAGAAAAATTGTTGGAATAATTTATAAATGGTTCGAATGATTTTTGGAGATTTCTTTGTGATTACCGAATTCGAAAATAAGGGAAAAAGGGAAAGAAATGGTTAAAACGAATTAGGGTTAGGGTTTTTATATTTTTCCCAGGTCCAATACATGCTAATGAATGTATAAAAATTATGTAATTATTGGGGGAAATTTTAATTAGGGTTTTGTGCATTTATTTGTTACCCGATTTGAGTTTTAAAAGTATAAGGGGGTGTTTTGTAATTTCTGAAACTTTGGGGCTGATTTGAGCATGTTATTATATTTGTTATGATCTGAGAAAAATAAGTTGGGGGGTAGAAAATGTCATTTTGATATTATTTATGTAAACCTTACTATTTATAGAAACCTGCTATTTATAGAAACATATATATAATTCGAATTGTATTTAAAACTGAGGGACTAAAAGTGTAAATTATGAAAAGTACAAGGTATGATCAGTAATTTAAGTATTAAGTATGAAAATACCATATTTGATATTATAAGGGCTTGTTTTGCAAAAATGGATAATTAAAGATTATGTTTAATTAAATTAATAACTAAAAGGGCTAATTACGTAAATTATGTAAGATCAAGGATTTGGATTGTAAATACAGAAATAGAAACCTGCTATTTTTAGAAAGACTATTGTTGGGAAGTTTAATTATGGGAACTTATTAAATCAGGGAAGTTATTGTCGTTTATGGGAAAATAAATAAGGAAAAGTCATATGTTTGGAAACTTAATATAATTAAAGCTGCTATTTTCGGAAAGTATCCAAATATAACAAGAATACTAATCATGAAACATAATAATCATGGAAATGTTAATCATCGGAATCTTTACTAATCAAGGAATCATGCTAAAATAGAAAGTTACTAAAAGTGAAAGTAAACCTTAATCATGAACAAGTAACTTTATGTATGTCCTTTAAGATGTATATGCTTTAAGCAAGGAGTAGCTTCCTCTTCTTATCCATCTCTTTCCGTTATGGCTGGACATTTGAGGTACGGATTATTCGTCTTTCACATTAACGGGAATTCATTTCTTTCATGATTCATCCCAGAACTGCTATGCTTCCCCATTTTTATGTTCTTTTGCCTATGATCCTTTTTCATGTTTGTTCTTCAAGACTTATTTGTATTGCCCGAAGCTAGATAGACGCATGAACTTGATTTACATGACTTACCACCTAGTCATGGATATATGGTACCCAAGACCGTGACACATGAGGCACTTGTGTCACGATCTTTGCGGTTTTGAGAGTGATTTCACGCTGCGTCCCTTTTCATGTTACAGATTAATATTTCATGTTTGGACCATTATTACTTTAGGGGTGGTGAGGGGTGCATCCTAGTTTACATGTTACACGTTCATGGTGATTTGGTGGTGTTGTTGATCTGACATCACATTCACATGGAGCTGATCCCTCCACCCATATTATTATATGAGGTCCCCCTCAATTCATGTTGGGCAGCCCTATATTTATTGCAATGTCATTTCTCAGAGCGGTATTATATGACATGTATGTGTTATATGAGCTCCCGTGGGCATTCCTTATTATTTATGTTTATTACTATCCATGATATCTTTCTTGAAGTCTTATGACTTAACATTACCTTGTTTTACTGTTTATTTCTATTTCTTCCTGACGTATTCTCTAGGTTTCCCTCATGACACTCATGTCTATCCGCTGGCTTTATTCTTATTATCCAGGATTCATACTTATTACTCTACATTGTTATTATATTACGTCTCACTGAGGCGTTATTGCTCAGCCCGTATTTCTTTCGCTTTCTTATACGGGCAGGTATCCTAGGAGGGGAGATTGGGCTTCTGAGAGAGTGTGTCTTAGGAAATGTGACCATTTAGCTTCTTTCTTTTTATCGCAGACACTTTGAATTTGTGCTATACTATCTGGGACACATGGTTTTTAGGCTTTAGACTTCTTTTACGGTTATTCATGTTGAATCTACATAATCGGGAGCCGATGTTTGATTCAGGCTTTACCACTTTGTTCTTATGTTATCATTCATGAACTTTATGCCTATATTATTGCTTTGATTTGACCACACATGATTATGTCGTTTGCGGCCTACTCTACGGAGGAGCGGGGGTTCTTTGGGTCGTTACAATTATGGTATCAGAGCTAGGCTTTACCGACTGTTGGCTCTAAAATTGAACTGTGAGGATTGGTCAGACATTAGTTTCCTTCAGGAATCGAGTTTATTTTTCTGTGGTCGCGTTTTGGACCTTTTAACCGTTTAATCATTAAACCCTTTTTGCAATTGTCAGATGGTGAACACTCGTACCGAGCTTAAACTCGCTGCGGCCGTCTCAGGGCAGAAGTGGAGGCCATGCTCCCAACAGGTTCGCGAAGTAATACCGCATGGTGCTTAGGTTGGTAGTAATCTCCCACCGTCACTATTCATTACTTTTGGCTTGAGCGCTTCAATAAGAAAGAACCACAGGTTCGTTCGAGAAGGCAGTCAGTCAGCCCATGTTGATGCTGAGAATTGGATCTCCACATTGAGAAGATCCTTATACGTGATGGATTGTAATGTTGTTTTTAAGACCAGTTCGGTTGTGTATAAGTTGCAGGCGTGACTCGTGGCTTGGTGGAGGCCTATTAGCAGGCCAAAGGAGGACGATGCTGTGGGTCCTTACTTTGAATTGGGAGCTTTCAAAGAGCTGTTCTTTCTTCAGTTTTTTCCCTCGAGTCCGAACAAAAGCGCTTGAAGAGAGAGTACCTTTTCCATTCAGCCAAAGGCGCGACATGATGAAATAGTACTGAGTACATGCTGACGTTTCCTCGCTTAGCTGGTTTTCTTGGACAGGCTGCTGGTACTGGCAGAAGAAAAAGTGGGAAGAATTTTCGGTTTGGGGTTCTTCATTAAGTCAATCCTCGACCATGTCTTGTGTATACGTTTAAAAGACGTTGCTCAGGTTTGCGGATTGCTATTAGCACGTAACTTAGAGATCCTTCGTGACCGGGATGACTATGATAGGTCCGAACGTTGTAAGACAAGAGGCTATAAGAGTGGAGAACCGATTTCAGTCGGAAACTCAGGAAGATATAATTATCGGAGTCTACGATCAGAAAATGAGACCGTCAGGGATCTGACAGGCAGGGCTATACCTCGGTGGTGGTAACCTTACCGTACCAAAATAATACACAAACTACTCTCATGACAACAGGAATTCTGGTAATGGACGCGACCAAAGGAACAGAGGTCAGCATCCCACCGATCTACCAACTTGGTTTACCAGCAGTCCGAGTTACCCTCTGAGGGTTTTACTCACCTGTTGCAACACATGTGGGTAGGACACCCAGGAAGAAGTGTCGTCCGTGCTGTTTGGTACTTGCCTCTTCTTTTTTTTTTAAATGTGGCCAGGCTGGTCATCTTCAGCGGGACTGCAAGAAGAACATTGGTGCTAGTTCGTCTGGTCATGCTGACAAGAAGCCAGACGCATTAGGCCGACAATTACTTCAGGTACAATCACTGGAAGCTTTTATTTCATATCCCCCCCCTCGACGTGCAGTGTTTGTTTTATTTGACTACGGGTGGCGACCACATTATGTGATATCTACCAAGTTTGCTCATGTTTTTCGATGACACCTAATATTTACTTGATCATGTATTATGTCATATCCACGCCCATGAAAGACTCCGCACGTATTACCAATGGTATATAGAGATCTCCTCTTCTGTTTGATGACAGGTTTCGTTTAAGTTAATGCACTTCCCTTGGATATGTGTGAATTTGATATAATTCTGGGTATGGACTGGTTAGCAGCACACCGTGCTACGATTGACTGTCATTCCCGTCGTGTTATATTCGGCGATATTCATGCTCCTGAATTTATTTATCATGGTTCCTTACCGGGAAAATCTATGAAGATCATTTCCGCTTTAAAAGCACGTACCTTACTATCGCATGGCTGTGAAGGTTTTCTGGCTACCATTCATGACACGACTTCTGACATTTCTTCTATTCATGATCAGCCGATTGTTTCTGAATTTCAGGACGTATTTCCGGAAGAACTTCCAGGAATACCTCCTATTCGCGATGTTGAGTTTAACATTGAGCTTATTCCCGGAGCTGAGCCAACCCGCCGCGGTCACCGGGGAGACTATAATAGAAGAGTCCGCCGACTCTTTCTAGAAGATTGAAATAAGTGTCTGTATTATCCATTAGTTAAGTAGATGCAGGATGGGGTGTTATGCTTTTATTTAGTATATGTTTTTAGTATGTGTGTTTAATGCTTTCGGTTTGTAATGTAATGTTTAATTAATGGAATCCTGCTTATGTATGAATTTTTCTGTATATTTTTGTGCAATAAACCAACTATTCAAAATAGTAAACATATTGCCTTGAAGAGAGGAATAGATGAAACCGATCTGGAGATCTCCGCGGAGACGGATACGGAAACCCCCCGCAGATGGATAGAGAATATAAGGGGGACCCTAATCTCCTAAAACCAGTCATTAGGGAATACCGACCAAATGAGTCGGTCTGCCACTTGATTTCATAACAGAGCTGTTATTCCCGGCTGGCATAGAAGTCTCTCGCGCGGGCGAAGGAGATGCATTTCAGGTACTGGTGGTATTGGACAAGAAAAAAGGGGTCGCCCTACTTTTGGGGGCACTAGTAGGGATGGTGTTGTGAGAACGCGGGATCCACAAATGAAGCACGATGGGATCAACCTTTACTTGGTTGGAGAAGGGGAGACATAGCAGTCACAAAGAGCGCGGCAGAGGTTTGGTACCTTACTGCGAGAGGGACGCCTCTCGATGCCGGGCGCTTGTAGAGATGAGGGCCTTTTGGAGAAGCCAAGTCAATTTCGGGCCCACCCAAAACCTGCAAAATGATGAAAAGGGCCCTATGGTATGGACAGAGTATAAAGGGAAGCGTGTAGTTGTCACACTCCCTGCCTTCAAGGTGACACCTAGAGGACGGGCCAGACGGCAGTTGAGCGACGAACACGGGAGCGGTATTCACGCGCCTCTTTTTCGCTTCTTCGTAAAGTTTCGAGCAGCTCTTTCAACTGCCGACTAATCCCCAAATGCTCAAGAACTGAGAGCCTTCCGTCCCGCCGGAAGGGAGCTTGCTTTATAGAAGAAGTTAGGCCGATACAAACAAAAAGATACGCGCAAAGTCTCTGCGCTCTAGTCACTAAGTAGTGCTATTCTGGGGGGCTGGACTCCACCAAGAGGTTCTTTCTCTCACGTCATTTCGCCCGCCCGTTTCACTTCTGTTCCGGAGGAAATGGGATTTGCTTGCTGGGCCCTGATGGTGGAACTGGCATTTTTGGGGGGAAGAAAGCGGCCCCCTTTTTCGGCGGAGTGGGGCAGCATCGCTTTTATCGATGTATGACGCGATTGCATCTAGAAAGAATGCGACCAAGATGAAAAAAAAGAAAAAAGCAGTATTTTTGCAGATTCTTGACATCACTAGGAAAAAGAAGACAGGCCCCTGCGCGCGAGTTAGGATGATTGGCCGCAATATGAGCGGTTTAACACCCACCCTTCCTACACCTATAGGCGGCCATCCGTCCTACAGCCGCCCAAAAAGGTCTCATCGGAATTGTTTGATGCTTCTTGGGGCTTCTTTGGCGACCGTGAAGTCACCGGATGAATTGCCGAGTAGATAGATCAGATCCGGAGCTATCCAGAAGACATCCTGACTCTATAGGGGTGCTAGCGCTTGACTAATAGAAAGTCAGGCTCTTCTTCTGTTCTACGATTCTAATAATCTATACACTACTATAACTTTAGTTAGACTAGGTCCATTCTAGTGTGAACTAGCTTTAGTATAAGTTTATATATTTTGTGCTACTAGAACCATAGCCGCACTATACTATACTTTGACTGAACTACCTTACGCGGTTGCAAATAACGGCAATAAGAGATGGAAGGACGCGTCAGCTTCGATGGCGCCTTTTCCTTAAGCATTTCTTTCTCCATCTAAAATACTTTTTCTACTTCTTCTTTGTTTATTCTTTGTTTATTATTATTCTCCATCTAAACTAAAATTTTTAGTAGATATGTATATGCAGTGCCAATCCAACACAAGTCCCTTTTTACTATTCTTTCCATTTCAGTTCTTGTTTTTTTTTCATCGTATTCCTTTCTTAATGTTTATATTGACAACATTGTATCGAACAAATATCCCGATTTCCTTGATCCTTCATCTGGCCGGGCTGTCGATAGAGTAAGCTGGATGTGCTAGTCGATCTTGTAACCCACGAAAGCTCAAGAAAGAGAATGTCCTCTCAAGGCCGGTCTTTCAAGCGCTCCTTGAAAAATCACCTGGCATTCCTCTAGTTAATCTGTCGCGGGGTAGGGAGGTACGTGAAAGGGTACTCGGACTAAAGTGCTATTTCTTGGCCATTGGATCAGCAAGGGTGTGATTCAGATGGATCAAGAGAAGATCAGGTCTGTTTTGGACTGGGAAGTGCCGAAGAAGGAGAGAGCAGGCAGCAGTGGTGAAGCCGGATGCTTGAAGCAATTTGCTTTTTTTTACGACAAGACAGCTCAGGAGGAGTAGAAAGTTGCCACAACCTAGGAGGCGTTCCTTCGCCGTTTTATTTCGAGGAAGCGCTCAAGTCGAGACTCTTATATGTCAATAGAGAAAGCAGATTCAGAAAGAAAGCGAGTCATTTTAGTCTGTAATCTTGTAAAAGAGGGTTTCAACTAGACTACGGGTTGTTATTCTAGTAGACATAACCCGAAAGCCGCGCAAACCAGATCACTCTATACTTTTTACACTTGCTCAATCTCTAAAGCTAATTCGGAAACTTTGAAATGGGAGTAAAGCCCGACGAACCAATCTCGATAGTAAGCATTTGGTGCCGGGCGGATTGGGAGTAGCGATCTCCTCTCGGTACCTCTGGAACGTAGTATCCAATGGTCATGAAATCGTAAGGTGCTGCTCTTCGGCGTATCCCTGCATACCCTTGGTTGGGATGGGTAGGCCACCATCTTACACCTTTCACTTTAGGCCCGGGGCTTTGACGGCGAAAGAGGCGAAAAAAGCAATCCATAGAAATAGAGAAAGGATTTGGCGTCGCTCACTAAATCTGTGTTAATAAAAATTAGTTAAGCGGTTGGTTACTGTTTTGGAAAAGATCAACAGAATAGCTAAATAGCATAAAAAACAGATCCAAGTAATGTATAAAGGAAAGCTGATTATGTCTGTTAGTAGTAGTTCATGAGAACTCGAATTCCCGGTTCCAGCTTGCATTTATGTCAACAAGTACCATCCCCAATCTAGCTGAGAAGTTGATGTCACCTTTCTTTTTTTTGTTTTTTCAGAAAAAGAATCGAATAAAGAAAAAGATAGTCTATATCCTGTATCGATCATAGGATCACTCTATGAATAGGTAAATTCTCTGTGACCTCCCACCGTTCACGACATCCCTTGCTTCTCGCTGCGGGGGGAAGGGATCTTTTTTCTGCAATGGAAAAAAACGGAGCAGATTTGACTCGGCACAACCTAACGATACATCCAATACTAATGATCTGTGCTTAGAATGTGTTGCTAGATCTCTACTCTAGAAAGCTATACACATGGCAACAAACGATCGCGCGGGTGACCGGGGGGGGCTTACCTTTAATTACTTTTTCATGACGATCGAGAACCGCGTCCGCATCAGTAGAAGTGGTGGATGGCCCCCTGAGTCAAAGGGAGAGCTTCTGCGCCTCTCTCCAAGAGATACGATTCGGTATCTGAATCGGCTGAAGGAGAGTGAGAGTTCGAAGATGCCGGTAGGTCAATTGTGATCCTTGGGTATAAGAGATAAGCTCTGCAATTCAAAAGGGCGTAGACATTGCTACTTACTCTTAAGAAGGTTCCTGGGGTTGGCTCCTCTGCTCTGTTTATTAATGAAATATCTGCCTCTTTCTGTCAAGTCAGTCCTCTCTTATTGCCTTATTTGCACCGGCGTAAGGAGGTTCAGTCAAGTATAGTATAGTGCGGCTTATGGTTCTAGTAGCACAAAATATATAAACTATACTATGCTAGTTCACTCTAGAAGACCTAGTCTGACTATAGTTAGTAGTAGTATAGATTAGTTAGATTCGTAGAACAGAAGAAGAGCCTGACTTTCTATTAGTCAATCGCTAGCACCCCTCTTCTTCCGCTTTACAACCGGAATAAGGAACCTTAGAATTTACCCCGATGAAAAAATGGGATTTGAGAGGCTAGCGAGCTTCATCCATATAACCTTAAGCGGGATAGGTGGGAGTAGAGACAGTGGATCTAATTTCCCTAGCATTATCCTACCGACCCATACCTTTCTCGACCGAAGCCATAAGTAGTAGTTTAACGCTTGATCGAAGCGGCAGTTACCAGGAAAGAAGATCTGAATTGGGGCTCGGGGTCACGTATAATAAGATCCGAAATCTCTACTGGTTGTTTCGATCCACTAATGCTACTAGTCCTTTCTTCTTACAGTGATGAGAGTTCAGTCATTCGAAGCTCCGTTCGCACCTGATCCCTTTGCTTGTTTACCAGACAAGAAGGATTAGACTTTATACCATACCACTAATGGACTATAGCAAAGAGCCAATGCCAGCTATCTCTAGCCATTATAAAGCGAGGGCTTCCTAACGGGTATCAAACTCTCCCGCTACGCTTTCTTCCATCAAAAGGATAGCCGTTCGTAAGCTTTCCCAAAGCATCCTTCACTCACTAACAATCCTAATCCACTTAGTTGATTAACTGCTTCTCTTTCTATAGGGCGTTCACTTAGCGGGAGGCTAGCCCCTTGTTCCCTTAGTGCTTATTCCCTTAGCCTACTTGTTCCCTCCTCACCTCAAATAGTGCTTCGCCTACTAGCTAATCGATTAACTACCTTGCTAATCCCACTTCAAAGCAAGAAATATCAAGACTTGGTGATGGACCCGCTTCATCCATCTAACCTTAAGCGGAATAGGAGGGAGTAGAGAGACCTTCTCGCCCATTGCGTTGAATCTAGCACGAGACCAGTTTCAGACTAGACCCCTTCTTTAGATAGGGCCTATTCTGGTTGCATACCCGAAAGCCCTAAGAAATCCATGGGAAAGAAGGTCGGATTAACCCCGAAAAAAGTGATCCAAAAATGGATTTGACCTAAAGTTTCAGGATATGTTCGACCAAAGATTTTACCTACCCAATAGTGAAATCCTGCAAATAAAGCAAAAACGGCTCCCATAGAAAGTACATAATGGAAATGTGCAACCACATAGAATTCGCTATAAGTCAAGCTTGTCGACTATCAAAGGAAAGGCCGGTTCGAATTTGTTCTTTCTTTTTTTATTTTTTATTTTTTTATAGGGAGGATAATCTCTTTTGGCAGCTCAATCCTCACGGTAATAATTAGACAATTTTCCGCCTAAAATAATCTTAGGTGATCAAGAGGGCCCATTTTTCAGTAGATGAGATTAGGATGAAAGGTATTATCTCAACGATGCTTTTCTCTGGCTTGCTTTTCAAAATTTCATTTTGGCCTGCGGTAGGACTTTATACGCTAATTTCTTCTTTTAATCAATTTAGAGTTACAAAGTCTTATTGCATACCTTCGTCTTCACGGGTTGTTGTTGAAATCGACTCCTCCGAAGCGGTTGAGAGCAATCGAGAAGAGCTACTCGACTCAAAGACAAGAGGAAGCGAGTGAAAAGAAAGGATAAGGGGAGGAAGATGACTATCTAAAGCCGATAGTCCAGTAGGTCCTTGTAAGGCGAGTGGAAGAAAGTGACTCGACCGATAGGTTGAGGAAGTCGGGCAGGTCTGGAGGTAGTGGCGCCTCGTTCCCTTGCTTTTCCATTGCTTTGATCCTCTGTCTCTGAAACCTTCCTTAATTAAATTAAGTGGAGAATTCCTTCGTACTTGAGTGTCCTAATGAGCCCGTAGGCAAGGCCATGCCACATAACCTGGCAAAGGGGAAAGAGACGATGGCAACGCAACTGATACAAGAGGGGGGGGGGAGGGGGGAGTTCGAAACAGCCTTGTACGTCGCCGCTACGCGAAGAAGTTTTTTCTCTAATTCAAAAAGTCAAGACCCCATTCTTCAGTGATGAGCTCTATATGCGAACAAATCTTATGTCTTTTCCCACCGAGAAAAATTTGGCTTTCTAATAGAACAAATTCAAGTCCGCTGCGAGTACCTGAGCGGAAAAAAATGAACTAACCGAATATATCTATCTAGTATTATCGTATATTTTTTTACCACACAAATCAACCAATTGCCTTTGACCAAGGATTGGTTAAGAATTCACAAAATAAAATATATATGTGTCCGGAAGTTTGATTTCCCGGGTAGTTATGTCCCAACGAGGTGCGCAATGGAAAATCGAATGACGAATTGATAATCGATGTTTGAATATGACAAAATTATGATTGGTTTGATTGGTTTTCTATTACTACAAGTTAAATATGCAAAAACGATTAAAGAAAACCTAAAAACGAAAGCTAAAATGATTTAAAACTAAAACGGGTACGAAAAACGAGGGTCAAAAACCTAAATTACACAATTTAAACCCTAGAGTGAATTTTTCACTTAAAATGGGTTCTAAGTGACTAAAAATGAAGTTTAAAAAAACTAGACTAAAAACGGAGTTTGTTTGGACCAAAAACTAGTCAAATCAAAAAACGGGGACGAATCCCGCTCTTTAAAAAGTGAAACTTTGCAAAAATGACCCTACAAGAAAACAAATATTTTTCCTAGAAACTATAAGACAAAAGAAAATTTTTTAAAAAAAAATTTATATTTTTCTGACTTTTATTTTATTTATTATGAATAAAAAACAGATTTAATGAAAATTAAATATTAAAAATAGTAAACTAATTTCATAAAAACTGAAAAAAATACAAAAAATAGTTTATACTATAAGAAACTTAGGAAAAATAAGAAACTGTAACAACCAGTAAAAATAAGCAGTTAAATTAAGCTAATAAGACTATATAAGCAAAACTGAAAAAGACTATAAGAATTAAACCTTGTATGTAATAACCTAAAAAAGACCCTAGGGCAGTTGGTGTGAGTGTGTGCGTGTGAGGCTTAGTGTTTGCGAGGGGGAGGTCATGGGTTCGAAACCCATGCCTTCCCTTTTTGAAAACTTATTTTTTTTTAATCTTTTTATACAATCTTGAAGAAGGCATGAAAATAATCATTTTTTATAACTACGACTTTTTATAAAGCTAACAAAATAAGCTGGAAAAAGGCTGAATAAAACAGACAGATTGCAAAAATAAGCACAAGGCATAACAAGGCTTTTCTTTTGGGATTTTAAGCACTTGAAGCAAAGAAAAAGGGGAAATAAGCAAACATAGATAAGCTATCACACTTATTAAGCAAATATCAACAAAAATTAAGCAAGTAACATTAACAAATAAGCCAGAAATTCCAGTAGGATATAAGGACAGGAACTATGCAGAACATGCCTAAGGGCTATCTTTGGGCTTATTTTCAAGCTCTTAGAGGGACCTAGGGAATTGGGGCTTGAGCTAGCTTAAAGGGAAGCTTATAGACTTTCTAAAAAAGCAAAAATAATAAAGGTTGGAATTAAAATAAGCAACTAAAAAGACTATGAAATCTACTGTTTTGCACCAGGGTAAAATTTTAAAAAGACAAGAGGCATAAGCAGACTTATAGAAAAGCAATCAAATAAGCTCAAAATTAAAGTACAAGTTAAAACAGATTGTTAGCCTTAATTTTATATAAGTCGAACAAGAATGTTATCGGTCTTATTAGTCATAATTAGTCTTGTTAAGTAATAGGCTAGTCGGGTTCAACGGGCTTGGATTGTAATCTAATATTGTCCATGTTTCGGGCTCAAAGCCCAAGAAAAGCCAAGCCCGGCCCAAGTTAGAAAGCCCATAAGCCACTCATGGCTCAAGGGTATAAATAGAACCCTCTCCACACATGGAGAGGGTGTTGGTTACCATTTCATAATTTGTGTGTGTGTGTAATCTTCCACCTCTTTATTTCTCTCTAATAATCTTTCACTTTCCTTATCTCTTTTCTATCTTTATTTTGCTTATTGGTATAGCTTATGTTGTGTATGGATTAAGCTTTTGGGATAACATTTGGTATCATTCGCCACGGGTGGGTTTAGTTTTTGTTTAGTTCTAGTGGTTGTTTCGTGTTTGTATTTTTTGTTGTTTTTGTTCGTTTCGTGGTTTCGTTTTGTTTTTTTTTATTCAAAGTAATTCGAGTTGGTTTCTTAGATTATAAGTTTTTAGTCGTAGTTACGTCGTGCATAGTTTTGGTTATAAGCTTTAAACGCAAGGATCGAACTAGCAGGCGTGCTTCAAGAATCGAACGAGGGATATTCAAGCTTGGATCGAACTAGTATTTCTTTAGCTTGGTTCGAACTAGCATTTCCTTCAAGGATCGAACGAGTATCAACATTTGTGGATCGAACTAGTGACATTTCTCGTGATCGAACTAGTGACATTTTTGTTTGATCGAACGAGTGTTTTCCTCTTTGGATCGAACGAGTGGTTTTTCTGTTTTGATCGAACGAGTGATTCATTTTTGTTTGATCGAACGAGTTTCATTTTTGTTTGATCGAACGAGTGTTTTCCTCTTTGGATCGAACGAGTGTTTTTGTACTTGGATCGAACGAGTGTTCATTGTTTCGATCGAACGAACTTCATCTTTGTTTGATCGAACGAGTGCATTTTCCATTACCATCGAACAAGCGCCATTCGATCAAGCATTATCGAACAAGCACCATTCGAACAAGATCATTCGAACTAGTGACATTTAATGTGGACCAAACAAGGACCATCGAACTAGCGAAATTCTTGTTGATCGAACGAATAACATTTCTTGTTGATCGAATGAGAAACATTTCTTGTGGACCGAACAAGCGAATCGATCTAGTTGATTTCTCTTAGAACCGAATTACACAACCGAACCAACGAACTGAACAAGCATGAACCGAACTAGGTAATTTACATAACAACCGAACTAGAACCGAATTAACAATTTTTGTTTTTACGGTTTTTTTCTTGATTTTGTAAAATCCCGTTAAAAAAATTTTCCGTTTTCGGTTTCGAGTGACGGTAAACGACGGGACTTGAGAATTATATCATCGTGTTCGTGTCGTCGTTTCGATCATAGTGGTATATTCGGTTTTCACCGACGATTACCGTATCACTCCGCGAGAAGCATATAACATACGTCACTTATATTCTTACTTTTGAAACGAAACAGATGACATAAAAGGAGGGAATTCATTTTTTATTACTACAATTTCGAAATGTGCATGTTTAGTCCCTGGACTTCATACTCCACTTATCTTTTGTCCTAACTTTATTATTAATCCCTCAACGTTAAATCAATATTTCACCGTTAGTCCTTTCAAGTGACAAATCAACCGTTTCTCATTTAAAGCTCAACGTTTGTGCACCCTTTGCCGCTTTCAGCTCATTAATCGTTCTAAAAGCTCACGTTCTTCAACGACAACAAAGATTTCAACGTCAATTAATTTTTGTTTTACGGTTTATTTTTGATTTTGTAAAATCCCGCGAAAGATTCCATTTTTTCTTTCTCGGTTTTAATCAAAGATTTGTAAAATCCCGTGAACATTAATTGTACTCAATCCACAACAACAATCACTTTACCTGCTTAAGATCCTACATCCATTCACAACATCAAAATGTCAAATTCAAATACCAATTTGCAAACTCAAACATCAAGTGTTATTCAGAATGACACAGTTTCTTCGT
>BQNB010107134.1:0-10113 GCA_026074375.1 Tanacetum coccineum | reverse complement strand
CAAAAGGCAAGTTAGGTAATTCTCTCTCTAAACACACACACTAATTACACATTCACTTTCACACACTAGTCATCAATCAAGATCTATTGGATAATAAGTTATTTGTGCTTATTTGGGGAAGTATGTTTGTTTATATAGGGGAGAATGTTTGAGAAAAGAAAAGATTTTGATTTCAATTTCATGGACTTCAAAGGATATTCTTCACCCAGAGCTTATTTTGGAAGCTTATATGATCATGATGTTCATGATGGATCATAATCATCATGAGGGGGAGAAAATATAAGCTTAGTATTGGCCTAATATGAGAGAGATAAGATATTAGTATATTTGGGGAGAAAATGTAAGGTCAATTCAAGTATATGAAAGGGGAGAAGATATAAGCAAGAATATATAGGACAAATCAAGATACTAGCAAAGAAATTGAATCAAAGAAATCATTACGGTAAAAGTAGTTTGATTAAGAAGATAAGATTTGTATTCAAGATTGAGGTTACTTCATCAAGTGTTTTGAATAAGCTGTAGTGTTTCATTAACTTCAAAGATCGATCGAGATAGCCGGTTCGACATTTGCATGGAATTACTTCTCAAGAATATCGACATTGTCTTCAGACAATCAAAGTTTACTACTTCAATATTCAAGAGATGGATATGTGATTGAGGGGGAGCTTAAACAGTATGAAGATTCATGTAAAAAGTCAAGTGTTCAAGTCTTTTACAAAGAAATGATCAATCAATATCATCGTGTTTTAAGATCTTTCGCCAGCAACATTATGTGATTGAAATATACATTCAAGATCAAGTTCGAAGATAAAGATTTCATACAAGATTTTTTAAAGATTCAAGTTGCTCAAAAGAAGATCAAGTTAGCTTTTGAGAATGCTGATTTTGAGTTCGAAAGTAGAGTTGATACCTTCAGAGATAAAGTATCATATATGGGGAGAAAATTATATTAGGAGAGATATATTACAAGGTCGTCCTTAGCTTTCAAAAAGAATTCTCAGCTTTTTTGAGCTTCGAAGAAAAGGAAAATGACAGACTACTTCAGAATCAAGTGTTCAAGCATAAGGAAGAAGTCGTCATCAAAAACACAATAAGGATAGTACCCAAGTAGATCATTTAGGGGGAGAATGTTAGAAATAAAGAAATGTTTTACTTGTAAGCACTATGATAACGTGTAGGGACTATTTGTGTAAAGTTAGGAAAGTTTAGTCAACAATCTAATAAGGCTATAAATAGGGTATTTATGCCATGTTTAGATGTAATAATTTCATTTTAATCAAAAGGTAAGTTAGGTATTTCTCTCTCTAAACACACACACTAATTACACCTTAATCTTCACACACTAGTCATCAATCAAGATCTTATATTCAGTACATACATCTTCGTATCATAGATTTTAATAAAAAACTTTACACAATTAAGTTATTTATTACGGTATCACTTATTTTCTATACATCTAATGTATAAATAGTGTTACCTTTAAAAATTGACGATTCAACGTGTTTTCAAATCTTAAAGATTTTATATTTTATCGCGGGAAAAGATTAAAGAATGGTTAAAAACCATTCAAACCCTAGACCATTTGCGACTTCCTAAATAGTATGCAAGGTAAGGAAACTACAACGTAGTCAGGTATTATAGGGTAATGGTATCTACAAGACCGAAGTCTTGATGAGTCTCCCCGAACCTTATCCTTGCAACTAAGTAGTACTTTTGCAAATTACGTCATTGATAAAAATAAAACTTTAATTTGAAAAACACATTATGAACTATAAAATAGTCCATAATAAATCTGATTTCATAATTATTAGTCATGTTTATATTTATTTTTTGAAAAACCCTTTTATTTTCTCACAAGTCCAAACTTAAAATAAAAACAATATAAACACAAAACTAATACACATAACACTTATTCAAAAACAACACTTAACAATTAAGTCATGCAAATATCAATTATGATCCTAATTATCTAATAATTAAAACATGTATATATTCATATAAGGCTCCTTCGTCCAATGACTCCGGCCACATCCATCGATATAATCGATTGCGTAAGCCATATACAAATATATACCACATAGCACATAAAATTTAAGCAACTTTTAGGCCCCATTAAGACATAGCTAAGGTCTTTCCTAGCTTTTAAAGTCGTGGATCTTACCAAATAAATTTAATGTCTATGTTTTAATTCTTGATCATCATATTTGCATAAAGCTTTTAACAATTAACAAGATTTATATCACATATCCCTCCATGATAAATTGCATGTATTTATCATGGATGCCGAATTAACAATTAATTTTAAACATAAAACCGATCAATTAACAATTAAACACGTCAAGTTTTATCCATAAAATTTCATACAACCTAGAATTCGTCTAATTAATTTTATAACCAATAGAGATTGAACCTTGATGCATAAAGATCGAATCTTTATGCATAAAACGCCCAAAGGGCTTAAAAAATTAATCAAGAACCTTAATTTTGTCAATATTTATTACTTTGTAACTACAAATTCTACACGATGGCTCGTGATGCCACTGTTGGGTTTTTACAACTATTAACCATTAAAGATCACGAGTACGCAGCGGAAAACATAAAACACGTATAGAATATGTAATTAACAAATGGATCAAGAACGCATATCTTTTAGCAATTAATGAATACACCGTCTTGAATATACGCGTGTGTATAATTTAAATACCATGCGAAAACCACCCAAGATCTAAAGTAAGATCTCTCTACTTCGACACACACAATACGTTCTTAGCAAACAATTAAGTATGCTAGTACTAGTAGTGATAAAGCCACCAAACGCCTTCGACTCTTGAATCAATCAACACGAAAAACCCTTTAAGGGTTGTTTGGGTTCGATCGCAAAAACCAAAACCCTAGGGGTGTTTGGTTCGATCGCACGGCACAAGGGAGGGAGAAGAAGAGAATTTAGGGATTTAGTTTTTCAAGTTATGAGAAAACTAAACACCATAATCCTCCTTATATAGCCAAGATAACTTGGCTTGCAAGTTTATTAATTCCACCTCCTCACGAGATAAGGAAATTATTGGCTAAGGGAAAAAAATAATTTCCATAATTTCTTTTTCTCCATAATTGCATATTAGTCCTTCTTTTAACTATTAACGACTAATATAACTCTTATTAAATATTTATTAACATTTAACGCTCGTGTGAAATAAGCTAAAACAGCTTATTATACAAAAGAGCTCAAAATGTGTATAAAGAATAAATTGTGCAAAGATATACCGAAAAAGACCCAAGGGCGAGTTGGTAGAGTGTGTGTGTATAAAACGTTTGGTTGTAGGGTTGAGGCCCCAGGTTCGAGCCTTGCTCATCCGGGGCTTCCCCTACTCCCAAATGTTTTTGCAAATTCCATTTTTTCACAACTTTTTATAAAAGCAACAAATAAGCAATTTTTACAAAAGCAATTTTTTGATAACCATCAAATAAGCACTAGAATAAGCTAAACACTACTAAACCTATAAAATGCCAACTGTTTGCATTTTAAGCACTAAAAAGCAAATGAAAACTTAAAATAAGCTAAGACAGATAAAAGGGCATATCTAAAAAGCACATAGGAATAAAAATAAGCAACTATAATAAGCTAGAATGACTGTTTAATATAAAAGCTATAAAACTTAGAAATTTTAAGCTAAATTGCAAATAAGCTTAAATAAGTTCTAAACTAAAGAGAATAAGCTAAAATGGGCTTAATCTAACTTAATAAGTTGAACTAGACCTAAATAGGCAGAAGCAATAAGCAGATAATCTTAAATTAGCTAAAAAGCAATTTGGCAAAAAACTAGTAAGCAAAAGGCCAAGAGAGACTTTTCTAGCTTAAAAATAAGCTAGCAAAAGGATCCTTATGGCTTAGTGGCTTATACCACTAAGAAGAATGGCCAATAAGCTACAATGAGCAACAAAGAAAAGCATTTTGAAATTCAAATAAGCACTTAAAAAACTTCATGAAAAGGCTATCTCACACTGACTCAACACTTGGACAAATTTTTGATAACTTTTGCAATCTTAACAAAACCACACTTGTGAGCTTAAAAATAAGCACACAAACAGATCCTAATGATTATATAACCTATAAAAAGATTGAGATTTGACCTCAAAGATCAATAATCAACACTCAAAAAGGAGTTTGAAATTCACAATAAGCATTTGAAAAAGCCATTTCTCAAATTTTTTAAACACTTTGCAATCTTTGACAGTTTTGGCAAAAACTCAAAACAAACTTACAGGCCTAAGGCTTTGGTTTCTAACCTCTTTTAACACATGCATAAAAACAAAAACAACACAAAAGCAACAATAAGCTAAAGCACAATCAAATAAGCAACTAAAATAAGCTATAACCTAACAGTTTCAAGCAATGAACTCTTAAAACCTTAAATTTGAGATTTAACACTTAAAAACTTTAACAAACTGAATTTTAGGACTAATTATAGCTAAACTAAACTGACTCAAGTGTCAAAATGCTATTTTTACCCACTTTGACCCATAAAACGGGTTAAACCAAACACCCCTTTAAAAACTGTTTTGCAAATTTTTAACTTGTATAAACTGATTTAAGCCAAATTTTGAAAAGACCAAATGTTAAATAAGCTATATCATCAATATTAAGCATATCTCAATAACAAATAAGCATTCAAATAAGCTGAGACAGATTATGCAATTATAAGCTAAAATAGACAGAAATTTAAGAAAACTTAAACTAATGACTTCTAAACTACAAGACAATCATTTTAAGCAATAAACATCATAACTAAGCACAAATAAGCAGTAAATAAGCAATGCTACAGTGAAATAAGCTCAAACTTGGAAAAAATGAAACTTACAAAGGCCCTTGCTTAAACAGGGCAAATGAGCTCAAAAGAGCTTATCTACTAGCTCTAGCTTGTATAAAACAAGCTAGTAAAACCCATAAGCTCTTCCATTGTAAGCTTATCATCCATTTGAGCTTTTTGAGTGATTTTTTTTCTTTTTTAGTTTAAAAAGTGGTCTTAGGCACTTTAAGTTATTGAAAAACTTATAGTGCTTAAGTCAAAAGCTTAAGTAAGATTTAAAACAGGTTATGTGAGCTTATAAAGAGCTTTTTAAAACATAAAGTGAGCTAAAAACTTTAAAACAGATTTAGAACCAAACTTTAAATTTCATTGATTTAAAACATTACAAGGAAAAACAAGAGTACATAAAAAATAAGCTGAAAAATAAAAGCTAGACAAAAAGACTAAGTTGCCTCATTCGGGCTTACAAGGAACCTATTTATACTAAGCTTAAGAATATTCTAGGTCTTGTGCTTCTTTGCTGAGAGGGCTCAAGCCTGTGTTTCTTGTGTGAGAGAGGTCTCAAATCAATCTTAGCCCTCCATTTTGAGTAGTGTCCAAGTTGTATGATCAAAGCCATTGATTTCTTGTCATTTTTCTTGAACGAATGGGAAGATTGGAGATTGCCAAGGTGGTAATTGGTGGGATAAGGTGTGGGGGTGTGTAGACAAATTGGAGAAGAAAGGGGAACAGTGTTGGGAGTGAATTTGGTGGGTAGTGAGGACAGACACACGTTTGGTGTGGGAGATGATGAACAGTTGTTCACAGGTGATTTGAAGTTTGGGAAATTGGCACAATAAGCCCCTAAAAGTGTATAACTCGATGACAACCACAGTCCTTGTATTTTGCAATTTTGGCCCTTTTTGTTTGGGTTGGGTTTGCACCGTTAGTCGTTAAAGGACTAACGGGGGTGTTATAAAAGGGTAACGGGTGTGGAGATGTTGGGCTAGTGTTGTTGGGCCGGGTATAGATAAAAATGGATTGGGCTTTTGTTAATGGTTTAAGGGTTATAAGATATAAGTGGGTTGTCCCGGGCCCACTAGGTGGGTACGGGTAGACCCACTTTTGGCAATTTAGGTTTTCGGGTTTGGTTTTCGATGCTCTTTCCAATTCCACTTCTCGGGTTGACCTTGACTTGATTTGACTTTGACTTTTTGTTGACTTTTGGCTTTGACTTAACTTTTCTTTCACGCTCTTTTCGTTCTCGTGCTCGGTTTTGTCGATTTGGCTTCTATTTTTATCCTTTTCTTGGATATCCGTTTCCTGCATAATACAAATGCAAAACATACAAATACAATGTATTTTTGGTACGTTTTTAGTCATTTAAGTCCGGTTTTAGAGGTCAAATGTATGTGTAATTAAACACATACCAGTAGTCTAGTGATTTCTTCTTCTTTCTTTTAAGAACCAAATCTCTATCTTGATCATCATGTGTGTAAATCGGATAGTGTATAAATCCGATAGTGTGGATCTTGTGATTGTGTATTACTTGTGAAGTGGTAGATTGGTTCTAGCTAAGATTAGGACTCTACATTTAGCTTAGTGTCGGAAAACAACTTATGTGAAGTGTAAACGGTTTTCTCCGCCTAAAGGGAGCTTGTTGACATAGTGAAATCTCGAGTAGGATATTCGAGGAGTGGAGTAGGGCGAAGAGGAGCTTCGTAGCCGAACCACTATAAATCTTGGTGTCTTAGTTTGATTGTTCCTTCCCTCATCTCTTTATAGTGTTGTGATTCTTACTTATTGTTTGTTTTAGTTATTGTTAGTAGATATATACATTATTGGTTGGTTGAACATATACTCGAATCTAACAATTTTAGAAGTAAAATTTTAAAACGCTAATTAACCGGTAAACTATTCAACCCCCTTTCTAGTTTCCACATACTTTTTAAAGAAAACCCTAGTATTTTTAGCTTTTATAAAAACACAACATCTGTGTTTTGTAAACTTTTAATACATTTCTGATTGTTCTGATAGGATTATGGTTTTTGATACATCGCCTTTTAAGCTTTTTCGGGTTAAGGCTAGTTTGATTTGAACTGGGGTTTACTGGATAATTTTATGACAATCTAGGACTTTTTCTTCAAATTTTTTTAGTCGTCCCAGTTTTAACCAATATCTGCATATTTAAATTTAACAAAAAGAGATCTATTTATTAATTCACAACTTTTTAAAATTTTATTAAACTAACATTGATTGTTATTGTTCCCTCGACTTTTAGAAGGCATGCAAATATCGGTTGTGAGCCGGCAAGATGCAGCAAACTTTTATCAGTCTCGGATTTTTATTTTTACTATGGACTTTCTTTAGAAGGCTGCAACATCGGTTGTGAGCCGGAAAGATACAACAAACTTTTATCAGCCCACAGTTTATATCTTATATATTTTTTTTCATTTTCATCAATTTTTTATGAATTATTATTTATTTTTCTACTTTATCATTATATATATATTTATATTTATATATATATATATATATATATATATATATAATATATATATTATACTTATCTAATAGAGAAGACCTTCTTTTTGATAAATCAAGTCTAAGTTTAACTAGACTAAAAGTTTTGCTATATACTACATAAAAATTGTTGATTTAAGTTTAATCTCCAAAAATAGCACGTATATTAATCCGGTTAAGAGCTTATGGGAGAAAAAGCCACAAATTACATACATGAGCTCTTAAGATTTCCAACTAATCCTTGTTTAGCATCCAACTCATACTTAACTCTATCATTTTTCGTTCTTCGCGAATTTTCGCGAACGCTTAGCCTAAACGTTAAGGAACAAGCTAGAGCTCAACACGCTCGATCGGGTCAAAATTTATTCTTATTCTACCCAGCAGGAAAGTCAAAATTGTGACAAAACACTTATTTTATTTTTGAAATTTTTTAAAATTTTTCATTTTTTTGAAATTTTGGTGGTAAAAACGGGATTACGCGAAAACAACAGCTGCAGGCACAATCAAATCGATAGATCCCCCCATACTAGAATTTAAACATTGTCCTCAATGTTTTAAGAAGGGTCTCTACGTAAATCCTAAGCCGTTTATTAAGTATGCTTAAAGATAAACGTTAGTCGATAAGATTAGGATATTGGATTTCCCAAATGAAGCTGAGGATTTGAAGCTCTTGTGATCGAAGGACAAAACCACGAGCACGAGAGGCTTCAAAAATCCAGGACAATCACAAAAACACAAGCAAACGAGAATGGAAAGAGGCACACCTCTCACAACAAAAAACACTTATTCATTACTACATAATATAACTACGGATAAGCATGGGGTGCCTCCCACGAAGCGCTTGTTTAGGGTCACTAAGCTTGACCCAATCCCCGAATTCATTTGTCCTTGGGGAAGGTTTGGAGATCCGGGACAACCATTTGAGGTACGTCCCCTCCAAAGTAGTGCTTAATTCGATGACCGTTCACCTTGAAGTTTGGCCTGGAGTTTTGAGATAACTCAACGGTGCCATATGGAAAGACTTGGGTAATGGTGAACGGTCCAGACCAACGGGATTTCAACTTGCCCGAGAACATCTTCAATCTAGAGTTAAAGAGGAGGACTTGATCACCGACGTTGAAAACGCGGTTTTTGATCTTTGAGTCATGGATCCTCTTTGTTTTCTCTTTATAGATCAAAGAGTTCTCATAGGCATGATCACGAAGTTCATTTAGTTTATTGAGTTGAACTTTTCGGTGATCACCCGCGGTCTCAAGGTCAAAGTTTACATGTTTTAAGGCCCAGTAGGCTTTGTGCTCGAGCTCGATTGGTAAATGACATGCCTTTCCGTACACGAGCTTGTATGGGGTACACCCGATGGGTGTTTTGTAAGCTGTACGGAAGGCCCAAAGTGCATCATCTAGTTTATCCGACCAAGATGCACGGTTTTCTCCCACGGTCCTTTTAAGAATTCGTTTCAAGCCACGATTGGATACCTTAACTTGGCCACTTGTTTGTGGGTGATACGCGGTGGAGAGACGGTGAGTAACTACGTATTTAAGCATGACCTTTGCAAACTGGTCATTGCAAAAATAGGTTCCGCGATCACTTATGATAGCACGAGGGGCACCGAATCGGGCGAAGAGAGATTTAAGAAATTTGCAAACAACTCGGGCGTCGTTTGTGGGGAGCGCTTTCGCTTCAACCCGTTTTGACAAATAGTAGACTGCCACGAGTATGTATTTGTTCCCTCGTGAAGACGGGAATGACCCCATGAAATCTATGCCCCATACGTCAAAGATTTCGCAAACTTAGATGGAATTTTAAGGCATTTTATCACGCTGTGAAATTTTTCCTTGACGCTGAAAAGTGTCACATCGGGTGACCAAGTTATGGGCATCTTTGTAAATTGTGGGCCAATAAAATCCTGAGTCAAAAACCTTTTTGGCGATGTAGTTGGCACCGTAATGTCCCCCAGTGGGTCCATTATGGCAAGCTGTGAGGATGTCAACAGCTTCTTGGCCTGCAACACACCGCCAGATCATTTGATCCGCACATATTTTGAACAAATAGGGGTCGTCCCAAAAGTAGTGTTTAACATCCTTGAAAAACTTGTTCTTTTGTTGGGACGACATCCCTTTAGCAATGAAATTCCCCGCATGGAAATTTGCATAATCGGCAAACTACGGGGTACTTGAGTCACTACGAGAAGTCACCATATTAAGTTTCTCTAGAGGAAACTTTTCATTCACCTCCTTTGGGTCGAGCACATTTTCATACGGATTTTCTAATCGAAAAAGATGATCGGCCGCGAGATTCTCGGCTCCTTTTGTGTCAATTACTTTGAAATAGAACTCTTGAAGGAGGAGAACTCACCGGAGCAATCTCGCCTTGGAATCTTTTTTAGCAAAGAGATATTTTAGGGCGAAATGATCCGTATACACTATGCATTTGTTCAAGATGAGGTAAGGCCGGAATTTTTCAAAAGCATACACCACGGCTAACATTTCTTTCTCTGTCGTGGTGTAATGCGATTCTGCCTCATTCATTGTTTTGCTAGCATAGTGTATAATCCTAAAGTATTTTTCATGCCGCTGCCCCAAAACTGCACCTATGGCAAAGTTGCTTGCATCGCACATAAGCTCAAAAGGTAGGTCCCAGTCGGAGGCAATCAGGATTGGAGCTTCAGTAAATTTTTCTGTAATGTTTCAAAAGCTTGGATACATTTATTTGAGAAGATGAATGGATGATCCGTTGAAACTTACTCCTTAAAACGTATATATATATATGATATAAATAAATTCAAGGATGAGAATCCGTGAGATCA
>BQNB010107133.1:4205-16447 GCA_026074375.1 Tanacetum coccineum | reverse complement strand
TAGGTAAATGGTTTTAGGTGAAAGAAGATATCACCAAAGAAAGAGAGGCGAGTGAAGAGAGATGAGTGACCTGAATGAAGGAAATGAATTTTAGGTAGAAGAAGATATGAGTGGAGAAGAAAGTGGGTGCGTGAAGTGGAAAGAAAGAGAGAGCGATGTGAGCAATTAATAGATATCGGGAGCGGTGAACTTTTATATTTTTCCCTTTAACATAGAGTTATAACAAATTTGCAAGCACGAAACAAAACAAAGCAAAGTGCAGTGGAAATTTTTATATAAGATTGCATCTACTCTCCTTAATAGTATCATTTATATTGACAATATTTAACTTTGCAAAGGATAACACTCAAAATCTTTCACGTTAACTTCCATTAATCTGATTCATTAGATTCTCATGTGCTATGCAGATGAGGGTATAATTTTCTTTTTTCCTTTTATTTGAATATATCATAGACGACAAATGCAATTTTAGACAATCCATAAGAACGATCCATGTAATTTACTCTTAGCATAAATATGTGTATGCCTAGAAAGTTTGAGAAAAGCTCGACAATTACTCAGGCCAAGTCTATATATATAAGCTCGATCTTGACTTACTGAACACTTTGAGTTGAATTTGAAATTGTGATAGTAAGGCAGGGAAGTCGAGTACGCAGGTTGATGACGAAAGTGAGAGTGGCGTAAAGGATATATATATCACGAAATAGGGAAATTCAGGGCATCGAAACATTCATAAAGTGGAAGTGGAAGTGGAATTGAGAAGAAGAGCTTGTATGAACGTTGTAGTAGGTTATGTTTGGTGTCTTGTTGAGTACAATGCTTATGGTCGACGTAAGTAATAGGTTATGTTTGGTGTCTTGTTGAGTTAAATGCAATCTAGTAGTAGTTGTTTTCTTCTTTATAGAAGTAGATATGTCTTGTTATGTTAGCTTTACCACATATGTAACTGGCTAAGATGTGTGAGTTCACTCACATCCTTTGTAGTTAGACTTTTTTTAGTAATCTATTCACCGGGTGTAACAACCTTTTACCAAAAAAAATATGTATAACTCAACACATCTTAGCCAGTCTGATGACGAAAGTGAGAGTGGCGTAAAGGATATATATATCACGAAATAGGGAAATTCGGGGCATCAAAACATTCATAAAGTGGAAGTGGAAGTGGAATTAAGAAGAAGAGCTTGTATGAACGTTGTAGTAGGTTATGTTTGGTGTCTTGTTGAGTACAATGCTTATGGTCGACGTAAGTAGTAGGTTATGTTTGGTGTCTTGTTGAGTTAAATGCAATCTAGTAGTAGTTGTTTTCTTCTTTATAGAAGTAGCTATGTCTTGTTATGTTAGCTTTACCACATATGTTACTGGCTAAGATGTGTGAGTTCACTCACATCCTTTGTAGTTAGACTTTTTTTTAGTAATCTATTCACCGGGTGTAACAACCTTTTACCAAAAAAATATGTATAACCAATTTTACTATACCCATGAAATTCACATGATTTTAAAAGCAAGGTCAAACCTTGCAAGTTTTTGAACAATTGCAAGGTTGACTAACAAGGTCAAACCTTGTGGTTTTTGAAATGTGTTATATTTCTACTCTTCATTTGGCTTTCATGCTTAGATCAAAACACGAAAGTTATAGATCTCCCTTTTCTCGTTAAATGGCCCTTTAAATCAACAATAAAGAGTTTGTATGAGGAAGTAATAGTCAAAATACCACATCAACTTTATCATACGTCACATTAAGATGAATTTTTCATTCGTGATTCATTTCTTTGATTGATTCTGTCACGAGCCATCCTTTATCAACTTATAACTCATAATTCACCATTTATTAGTATTCATTCATCTAGATACTACAATTGACTTGATTTCCTTAATCTGTTTCGCCTTGATCTTTGATATCTTTTACTTCGTTTCACATCATTTTCTCGACTTTTCTTCCATCATTTGATATCCTAATACACCATTTAATAAGTATTGCTTCATCTAGAAACTATAATGCATCCATAGAATCTAAAATCACAAATATAATATATTAAGTACCAAAATTTCATATAGACAACCTATAAATAGGCATAAAAGTGACGGTAATGCGTGTAAATACATGTATGAAATCTTTATAAAATTGATTATTTTTGTTGTTTCCAAACAATATTTGGCATACCTTTGTACATTAATTACCTACAGGTATATTAGTGCATGAGACTTGAGGTATGAAACACCCACTTGATGCGAAATGAAAAGAAAAATTTGTAAAATACCAAATACTTTTATTAATCGAATGACTTACATATAAGATAGCACATGTATTTATACTAAATACATAGCTTTGACAATAAGCAATTTAATCAAAACTCTAAACCTAATGGACCACAAGCCCACAAGCAGGCTTGAGTCATGACTCGTCTAACAAAATTGAGGTTAATTACAGGACTAGATATTGTCACTTCCTAATACCTATAACCGGGTGTTACGGCAATGTGAGTTGGGTGCTTGAACTATTTAGCCATGGATGCTTAATGGGTCATAGTGAATGACCATATTCCAAAATTCAAATGAAATCGTTCAACTAAAGCAATGAAATGCTTATATATATTCGGCTAGTGAGTTCGATCTTTTCACTTGGAACCGAAATGTCATTGCCACACTAAACAAGAGACTAGCTAGAGAAATCAATTGTAATTATGTATAGATTAAAAGCTAGCATGACATGAAACATGCCAGTTAAAATCTAGCTGACCAGCCTGAAGTGCTGCTTTTGTTCGGAAAGAAACATGCCAATTAATTAGAGAAAGGTATACAAAAACAGTGACATGCATGAAGTATCAAATAGCACCTCGACAGTCCTTACTAAGCTAGCACGCTGCATACCGTGGCTACCACTGCACGTACGATATGTATAAATTATGTTATGCTCATGTTAATGTTAATGTTAACTAGTAGTATCTATCAGTAATAAGTGGTGCAGTGGTGGGTGTTCTGTGCTGGTATGATGATATATATGCATGTACCCTTTCAGTGCCTTGATAGACATTTAAATTCCAGAAAAGAAGCCATATATACATACCACAACACCCTTTACTTTACAAGGATTCATTTTATCATTGATAGTGCAGATGCATGACGTCTCAAAGATCATCAAACCCAGGCCCAACTAGCACTAAGCTAATGTATGTTACGTTTGGGTTTTTATTTGCATAAGAATAAATTAGAATTAACTAGCAGGGTACCCGCGCGTTGCAGCGGCGGGTACCCTGCAACTCATGAATTCCTCACTGACGAAACAGTTTTTTAATTTTCAATCAACATTTTCGTATTACACTACTTTACAAATAGGCTAGATTTTTATAGCCTGGATAACTTTATTGTAAGAGACAATGATGCAAAATATTCATAAAATAGATAGTTGTAGTCGTCGCTAAGTACCAAAGACGGTTGTGTGATAGGCGTTAAATGATAAAGCTAAGTGTTTCATTTTGTATTATGCATACAAAAATCTCGGCGTTTTGAAGTAGTTTGATTCTCACACAAACTATGATCTTTAAATACACTTGGGACCTTCACTTTTCGTTTCCGTTTTAATACATCTTCTTTTTTTATATTCTTGCGTTTCCAAAATTTATATAATCAAAAACGGGAAAATGTAATCAAAAAGTTTTTCGATCCAACTTGTCATATATAATAGATTCGAGTAATTAAACAAAATGTGTTTTTAAACATAAGATGTTTAATTGTTAATTAATTGTTGTCAATGTTTACCCAAAAACAAATTATTACGAAGCACGTGATATAGAGAGATAACTGAAAAACGACGCAATGGTTAATACAAAAAATAGCAAATTAGGTAAAATGAGTTCAGTGTAAGTGTATTCTCTCTCTTTCTTCTTTCCTTTTGCTTAAAAATCGGCATTACACACCATTAAGAAATTCCATCGCAATTCTCCTTATTAGAGAAAAAAGAAAGTGTTAATACGAAAGAAGACAAGTCTAACAAAACACATGGTTCAAAAAAAACAACCAAAAAGTCAAAGAATAAGTAGATAAGTCAACAAAATAATGAAAACACATCACTAACAAAACATAATCACGTTTAATAAGAACTCTCAAACTGTGACGAAAGTGTATCAACATTCCGGCCAATCATACTCAATAATGAAAGATCATCCGAGCACTAGTGAGTTTGGCTTGCGATTTTTGACAAATGCAATAGACAGAAAACTTTGTCTGGTATAATTGAAATATATTAGCAAGTTTGGTTTATCGTCCAAGTAAAAATATTAAATGTTACATAGGAGTAATGAGGCATATTTAATAATAAGCATAAATTAAATAACTGTGCTACAATGATACATTAAATAATTATCTACATAGCAGCCTTTGCAACAAATTTAAGTTGCATCCTAATCATCCATTAATCTCATCTTGACCAGATATTTAATATTTACTTCCAAACTTAATTATGAATTCTTATGCGAAACGACCACTTTTTTTTAATTAGTAATTTCATTGTGTAATCCACGATCAACTTTGCATAAGTACGATCCATCCGTCTTCAACAATTATAGGCTCACCCTACTTGATTTTGTTAATTATTTTTCTATTCCAACTTTGATATTTAAACATCTTTTGTTTGTGTTATATAATACTTGATGAAAATCATAACTACGAAAATACATTTAAAAACCAATCAATTCATATACTTTTCATCTTTTATATAATAAAAGAATTACATCATTTCAAAGTTTTCCATCAAATTGAATCATAGTGAACTTGTAAAAAATTTATACCAATCTCAGAAGCTTGAATTTGCCACGTAGGCCAAAAATCGGTAGATATGAATGGTCAATAAAAAGATCAAAATTAAATACGTGATTTGATCAAAATTAAAAATTTGTGGTGGAGAACGTATGACGAGAAAAAAAACACACATATAAAAATATATGTTCCAATTTTGTCCCCACAAGGAAAAAAATAGCTTGTTTGGTTTGTACCATGTATAATATTAATTGTACTTTGGAGTAATGAGGTATTTTAATAATAACATTAATTATATGTGTACAATGATACATTAAATAATTATCTACATAGCAGCCTTTGCAACAAATTTAAGTTGCATCCTAATCATCCATTAATCTCATCTTGACCTAGAGAGTTTAATTTACTTCAAACTTAAATTTGAATTCTTTGACGACCACATTTTTTAATTAGTAATTTCATTTGTGTAATCCACGTCACCTTTGCAATATGTACTCCATCCGTCTTAAAATTATTGCTCCCTATTGATTTTTTAAGTATTTTTATTCCAACTTTGATTTTAAATATTTTTGTTTGTGTTATATAATACTTGATGAAAATCATAACTACGAAAATACATTTAAAAACCAATCAATTCATATACTTTTCATCTTTTATATAATAAAAGAATTACATCATTTCAAAGTTTTCCATCAAATTGAATCATATGAATTTAAAAATTAGACCAATCAGAACGCTTGATTTTGCCACGTAGGCAAAATCGTGTGATATGATTGGTCAATAAAAAGTCAAAATTAAATCGATTTGATCAAAATTAAAAATTTGTGGTGGAGAAATATGACGAGAAAAAAAACACATAAAAATATATGTGTCAAATTTGTGAAGAAAAAAACTTGAAAAAAGTGGAGGTAATTAATAAAAATTTAGTGATTTTTAATTTTAAATAAATTATATGGAGTTAAGTGTAAATTTATAAATTTACATGTTTTATTATAACTTTAAAAAATAAACAAATAACCCCTTAAACTTTATACCCGTAGACTTTATATTTTAAAATATTACAAACGTAAACAATTTTTTACTTCCAAACAAAGATTTAACAGTATCTAATCACATCCCAAATCTACCCGAAGACTTTTTGATGGATTTTTCATTGTCGGTCTGAAATTATGTTGTACAACCAAATAGAAAAACACCGAAGCACATAAAATATCATAAATTAATAAAAAGGGTTTTCTAGCTATTCATTGATGTGTTTGGAAGAATTGCATTTTTTTTCTTTTTGTTTAATACGTACTAAAATTCTAACATTTAAATTTCTCAAAAAGTCTTTATTCCATTGACATGTATGTATGCCTATAAATCATATATAACAATCTAGGCTACTTTTATATCTTAAAAAAGTGTTGGTGACGGAAAAATGGGTAAAACTCTTTTTATATTTGTATATGTATTAAAGATATACAATAGGTAAATCTTTGTTTGACCAAAACATATTGTATGTACGAAACATAATACTTATTTGAGTTTTTTAGCTTTCTATATTCTATAAATATTGACGATTTTGATAACTCAACTTGATGCTTTTAAATTCGATTGCGAAGCTAAATTTTTACATGTTTTAACACAAAGTGTGACCATTAATCTTAAGTATAGCTGACTCAATAATGCAACTAGAATCATAAAACATATACAATATCAACTGCATACCCAACGGTAAGATAACCAGCCTTCCAAAGTGGAGGTCAATGGTTCGAATATAACGAGGAGAAAACTAATCCCCTTGTGGCCTCGAAGGTTCACATGAGCCGACTTCGGGCTACCTAAAAGAGTAGTTTTGTAGAGATTAGTCGGCTCACAATGTCGAGTTAGTTAACAGGTAAATCAAAAGAAAAAAATTAGTAATTATCCTCAAGCTCATATAATATATATAAGATATAAATCTATTCTCTTCATATTATTTCGATAATACTTTATAACATAACTTATAAAACAAAATAAAAATAAAAATCATACATGTATTTTAAAAAAACATAATGTCTAAACCTCGTGCGTGCACGGGCATTAAAACTAGTTAAGTATTATACAATATAAACAAAAATATTTAAGATCAAAGTTTGAAAAAAATACTTAAAAAGTCAATAGGGGACAATAATTTTAGGACGGAGAGAGTATAAAAAATTGCATTTCCTACTAATCACGTACGGATTAAATGCCATCTTCGTGTACTAGTTTATTTATATATGGCACTCTTTCGCAATATTACAAATCACAAAATAGTTTCTTGTTGACAATACTACATACAAATTAGAGAGAATTGCAAAAATCGTCTTTGTGGTTTGGCCAAATTGCACGTTTGATCCGCGTGGTATCGAAATTGCAAAAATCGTCTTTGTGGGAAACCTTGGGTTCCACTTTTAGTCTTTTGTCGAACTGAAATGACTAAAATACCCCTCTTTTTCTTTTTTGGACGAGGGTATTTTAGTCATTTCAGTTCGACAAAGGACTAAAAGTGGAACCCAATGTTTCCCAGAAGGATGATTTTTGCAATTCCCTCTACAAACGAGTATTCACTCACGTACCTGTTTTATACGGGGCTTGAACCTGCAACCACTAGATCGAAGAGTATCTAGGATACCGTAAGATACAATCTTTTTGAATAAGTTGCATACTTGCATGTAGTACTCTAATCAAGAACTACAAACTCATTATCAACAATTAACATCGTATGAATAGCAAATTAAACGACAGAAATATATATGTGGCTGATGGATTGATCATTGGGCACATTCCGTGTTGTCTCTGCTAGCTAGATTGTGAATATGTTATAAAGATCTTAAGCCATCACGCACGCGTGTGTTTTATAAAGAAAAGGAAGAAACGAAACTTAGTAATGATTACTTATCTTTAATCTTTAGCTTAAACACGTATTGTACTTAAAAAACAAATTAAGATGCGTATGAAAATGAATTTTGGTACAATCTGTGTGTACGTATAGATATATGTTAAAGCCCAAACTAAAGAATAAAGATGAAGGAGATAACAATGCATTTGTGATGAGCACGTAATTAAATGGAAGATATGGAAGATCAAGAGATTACTCTCAAGAACATACTAAATATTATTAATCTTCCAATCAGGATGGTTAAAACCACGTACGTCATAATCTTTACACGTGTAATGTTGAATGATAGAAACCCGGTATTGTATCATTCATAGTGTAACATTGAACATACTAGAAACCCTAATGACCTAACCAACATTCGGGCTTGGGCCACCAAAGGTTAAATCAGAGATTTCTACTAATAATGTGATTAGCTTAAGAGTTTTATACTTTACTATAACTATTTCTGGTGAAGGTGGTAGCACCATTAGGGTACCTTTAAAAAGATGTCCACTTAAGTCTTTGAGAACCAACCAAATAAACAAAATGGGCAGAAAATAATGAATTGAATGGGTTGATCAGTTGAGTTGAGTGGGGTGGTGGTCTATGCTAGTGGGAACATCTTTGGCCACAACTAACTCATTGTTAGATTGGATGAGTAATATACTAATCATGCATATATATTGCAAGTTACTAAAGAGCCAGTTTTTGTGATCGACTTGATCTAACAAGTGACGATCGACATGCATGATATTTTGCTCATATCGACATATATAGCCTTTTTCCGGTTATCCCAACTCCCAGGCTCAGTCATGCATACGTCAGTCACAGTAAAAAAAACACAGTAAAGATTAGCTAGGTGATGCACCAAATAAAAATAGAACCATGTGTGTGATCCGTGCTTTGTGAAAATTGCAACAAGAACTTATAACATGCATGCATGGAAAAACAAGTCTATCCCAATGAATCCTAGCATCTTCTAGACTGTTAAAATGTGACAGATTCAGAACATAGGGATATGCATGTATGTTGTTAATTTCCCATCAATTAACTTGTTTTATGAACAAATAATTAAGAGGACAATTATTAGAAGGGTTTTTCTAACATGTGCCCCAGGGTCACATGTTAAGGTGGGGACAGATTGGCCAACAGTTATTATCCCATTACTTGCATTGCTTCATGACCATATATATCCTGCAGACCCAAAATAGCATATTCTTCTAGTTATACCTTATTGATACCAACCTATATATAATTGGCAAACTGTTAACTTTTTCTCATTATTAAGTTTTACATTAATCATACTTTAACTGATTGCATATAACATTATGGTTATGTTTGGAATGATAGTATTTTGCGAAAGAAGCTAAGCGTACGTGTGACAAATACCTACAAACCCGCCCACATGACGCCGCCCATGATCATTAGCTTGCTAGCTTCAACCCATTTAAGCACTGTGACATTATCTCTATGAGATCAATACGCACTCTTCATGGCCTGTCGATAAAAAGAAAAAGAAAGCAACTTGTTATAAGACTGATCAGCATAACAACGTACTCTCTTATCTCGATATGAAACAACATACACTAAAGAAAGTAAATTATATTCTCTTACAGTTTAATTAAAGAAAGTCAGTCCAGAACGTACGTACATTTGATCGACAAGGGGATGCTACTCATTGCATGAATGTCACTATTCACTGTTACTGCATAAGTAAACGTACATTGCTTTTACTATGTCCACATGTACAGGCTTGATCGAGGACGATAGATATGTTCTTCATAAAAGGATAATGACTTTAATTGTGGGGAACACAGGATGTATTAGTGAGGTAAGACAAATAAGGAAAGTTAAAAGCCACTCCGGACAGTGCATTCTAGTGGACGATTTCCTAAAAAAACGTTGAGGATGCACAACCTAGAATCAACGATAACAAAGGAAAACAAGTGCAACAAAGGCCATATAAGTCCTAGTGAAGTTCTTTGAACCTAGTTGGTTAACTCTCGATTGCCAAAGAGAGGAAAAGAGAAACATTTCAATGTGTGTGTAACATTAAAGCTATTACATTCCGTTGTGCTTGACTTAATACAACATAAAGATCGATACTATTGTTCATCCATCGATCACCATTATTGTGCCTTACGAAAACTGTACAGTGTGTAAACAATATCAATTATTATAACTCTTACGTCGACACACTAAAATAGCTAGATATAATTAAAAAAACAAAAAATATTTTTTGTTTACAATATTAAATTAAAAAAAATTTATTTATATAATCAACATTAATGAGCATAATTTTATTTAATGTTTGTAAAAAAATGGGAATCTAAGTAATGCTTGGTTTGAACAAACTGTTATGTGAAAATTAAAGTAAAGGTGTATAATGTATTATTGTGCAACCTAATTTGCAGATGAAATTAACCTTTTTAACATGATCATAATGAGAAAAGAAGAATATATGGATGCCAGCAAACAAATCGCATATATATGGGAATCATATGTTGAACCTTTTGTTTGCAATGAAAATTTAAGACTTATTGATTTGGGTTCATGGGCCATTTTGATGTAGGGCTTATCGGAAAAGGCCTAATGTCACATTCTAAAACTAGCAAATTTCTTCACTTTCATGGCAAGTTGACAGTCAAAACGCAATAATAATAATAGCTACACAAGGATTTAAGTTGATAAAGTCTATACGGGACGTCCACGGGCACAAAGGAGATCTTTTGTCTACGAATACAATGAAGATACTGCGAGTTATAACCACTAAGACAGTACTACTGATCATATAAAACATATGATGGGCCCCTACACAAGATAAAACATATAAGCCTCGATCAATGACAAGTTTACCCTCTTTCGTTTGGTTTTGCATCAACGACTTTGCGTTGGAAAATGGTAATATAAATCGCTTCTTCACTTTTGGAATTAGAATCAAAAAGAAAATGTCATTTTGGGTACCGAAGATGGCAAACATAAATCTTTTTAAATAGATTCCATTAGTTTATTTGCAAGGCGGATTATAAAGCCCATAATCAGTTGTTGGCCCTTTCAAAGCCCATCAAGATTACTTTTGGCCTTTTGGGTTGATAGAGCAGACATTGATTTATCATGCTATTATGGATTGTGCTTATAATGAAAAATCCTAAAGATACATATGAATTTACAAAAATAAAAAAAATAAAAAATGGTACGTTATCACAAGTAAATATGAAACAATATGGCCGTACGTGTGTAATATGTTGGCATATACATATTTTTTTTGGAGGAGTTGAGATCCCCAAAGACCCCCACATTGTCATAGATCCAATGAAATCATCCAAGCCAACCATCTATGATTGATCCAAGGGTTCAGATTTTACCCCTCTTTAACACTAAAAGGGTATTTGTGTCACATATTTAAACTTAAAAAACACACATTCTCACTTTTTGTAAAACAAAAAAAAACCACAGACCTTCAATCCCCTCGCCGGCGACCAATCCAACAAAGTTTTTCCGGCGAGCTCTACCAACAAAAATGACGACCTCGTCGACGAGCAGCCTTCTTCCGGCGAACTCGCCGACTACCAACCTTCCTCCGGCGACGACTACTAACCTTCCTCCGGTGACCTCCGCGACTACCAACCTTCCTCTGGCAACCTCCACCACTAGTCACCTTCTTTTAGCGACCTCTACGACCACTCACCTTCCTCCGGCGACCTGCTCGACCAGTCACCTTCTTCTGTTGACATCCACGGTTGTGAGATCGTTAAGGTTAGAGACATAAGAGCAGGTGCTTATAGAACACTTTATACAGAGGAAGGAAAAGAGACGGTGATTCAAGAAAAAGACAAAGTAGTAGATTACAAGGTAATTTTTATAAAAAAAAACTTGCCTACTATTATATTCTGATGTAAGAATCATATATGATTCATGGTGAATCATATATGATTCTTATGTGAATCATATATGATTCATGGTGAATCATATTTCTAATAACTTTTCTTTTTCTTATGTTGAATAATTAGGTTGTGCGTAGTCCTGAAGACGGTTCGGTTGAATGTACTTGTAGGCATTTTCTTCGTTATGGGTTTCTATGCCGACATGTATTTTGTGTTTTGAAGAATTGTAATATTAAAGTGATTCCAGAAAGATACATTTTGAGGCATTGAAGAAGGGATTTAATACCACCTGCATTGAGAAGAAACAAAAATAGATATGGAGAGAAAGACGAAGCAATTGAAAATTTAACAAATGAGGCAAATTTTTGTGGTAGACGAATGCTTGTTTTTTGTTAAGAAAAGACGAAGAACAGTTGAAGCAGTTTGTGGAAAAGTTGGAGAATATAAAGAAAGAAATTCAGGTTAAAAACCATCCTTCTCAGAAAACGGGTGATGTGATTGAAGATATCTATGCCATTAAGAAGCCGAAGCAAAATCTGGTAAATAATCCATAAAAGGCTAGCAACAAAGGTGGTCGAAGTGGAGAACGAAGAAAAAGTAAAAGGTAAATAGCAATGAAAGCTAAGGCTAAAAGGGCTCGGAAATGTGGATACTGTGCAGAGAAGACAAACAAGCACACAAAAATTACTTGCCTGTTAAATCCAAAATATATTTCAAAACTA
>BQNB010107132.1:0-23233 GCA_026074375.1 Tanacetum coccineum | reverse complement strand
ATATATATATATATATATATATATATATATATATATATATATTGTTGCTCCCTTTGAGTTAGTTACCAATAACTACGAAGTTAAGATAAAACTAACTTATGGCTTGTAAGTAATGTAATGAAAAACAGTTTTGATATAGATAAAGATAAACAAGTAAAAAATACAAAACTTTTTTCAACGTTTAATTCTTATAAATCTTATCAAGAACAATATCTCATTGTTTGCGGAACAACAATGGGGATTGAATGACAATGTGTGTGTGTGTGTGTATGTGTGAGAGAGAGGGAGAGATCTCCTCACTATCAACTTACCATAAATCAAAGTATTATGCTAAGCTGATAGCTATGCTAACCAGCTGAACTAGCTGAGTGACTTAGTTGATTTTGGAGGAGAATTTGTTTGTGAATGATACAACATAAAGGGCACAAACTTAACCTACTCCTTTACAAGGGTTCTCTATATATAGTGCTAAGGTATGGTCATACCCACATGGGTGATAAGTGTGTGTCCCAAGGTTGATTGGACAAGTACGTTTGTACAGTTTATCTCTATTACAATTCTAATCTAGGAATGCGACAAACACACTTTCTAAGGTCAGTGATGACACTGACCTTCTCTTCTTACTGTCACACCTCGTAAATTTTAGGTCAATATTTTAAACTTTTCCAATTATTATTTTTGACTTTTATACGTTACGTTTGAATCTAACAGTTTGCCGGGAAGTCAAACCGCGTAAATCTGAAAAACGTCAATGGGCGCGTCCCGGCATCGGTTATTAATTAATTTAGGCCTTATATGAGATATTTTAACTTTCCTGAGTGTTTCATGCTTTTTAATCAATTCCGATATTAATTTTAGGGTTTTATTCTTTTAAATTGCGTTTTTTGCGTTTTTGATCAAACGGAGCCCCGAAAACTCGAAATCTTTTCGTGTAAACTTTAGTTATCGTCCATCTCATTTCATTAAGTGAAAAATTCCGTGTGACCCTCCCCTTGGAGCCTTGTTAGTCCGCCAATACCCAACCAAGACAACCATAGCATTTGAAATTAATTCCAAACATCTTATTTTTTAAATCTACATGCATAGGGGTGAGCATATGTCCAAGACCGGACCGGACCGGTCACTCTCATGTGTAACCATCCCATGCAACCTTCACATGTGTTCTACACATTCTTACACTCTTTGAACTGAATTTTGAACCAAGACCATGTTGCTTGAACCATTAGCTAGAAAAATATGAACCATGGTCCTTGTGGCTTAGTTTGGCCGAACCATCAACACACATACCTTTGGTGTGTGTTGGTCACTTATTACACAAAACCATGAAACCCTAAACTTTCCTTTGGCCTATATATACCCCATTATAACACACACTAGGGTTCATATCATTTTACAAGCCTTATCAAAATTTCACACCTCTCTTTCTCCTCTCTTGAAACCCACGGCATACACACCCTCTTTAGGGCTTTCATTTTCTTTGATTCTCTTCAAGATCCAAGTGTTCTAAGTTCATTTCCAAGGGTTTCTAAGGTAGATCCAAATATTGGTTGGTTGATTTTCATGGGTTTCTCAAGATTTATAAAATTAGGGTTTCTAATTTTATAAGTGGGTTTAATAAATCTAGTGATCTTGGGTTTAGATCTTGTGATTCTCTACTTGCGTCTTCATTCTTGTAAGTACTTCTTGGTCATCTCTTGTTTCATTTCCTTTATTCTTATGAATATTTTTCAAGTATAAGAATCCATGTGTTTGTGTTACTTTTTAAAAAAAATGATAAAAGTAACTTGACAACTTCTATAAAAATAAAAGTATTATGTTTGTAGTTTTATAAGTTATGGTGAGATGAGTTGATGTTAGCCTTAAAATATGTCGGCTAATACGGATTACATAGATATAATTAGCCGGACACGCAGGGGAAGACAGAATGTCAAGTGTAGTAAGTAGATCGTGTCCAGTGCTATATATATCCCCTCCATACTTCCATGGAGGGGTGAGGATTCATAATTTTGTAATAAGGTGTGTGTGTTTCTCTCTCTAGAAAACACACATCTTCCCTTTTCTCTCACTAATAATATGGCTTTCTATTTGTTTAATCCTCCCCGACCTCCGGATCATTCTTGTTAGCTTGTGAATCTTTGGGATAACAATTGGTACCAGAGCTAACCGGGGGTGTATTGTATTCGTGTGTGTTGTGTTTGTGGTTTTGTTGTGGTGGCTTATTTTTGAGCTTATTTATGTTCGGCTTATTTTCTTCCTTTTCATTCATTTGGTATCAATCGCCACGGGTGGGTTTCGTGATTTTTTTTTTGTCCACGTTTTCATCACAAAAGAATATATCAATCACAAAAGTCTTGTTTCATCTAAGGAAACACAACATTTTTATGTTGTGTCTCCTACATTCCAACATTTTCTTTTGTTTTTAAAAAGTATCCATATTTTCAGTTGCAAAAAAAAAATTGTTGTTTTTTCGTTGAGCTCAACACAAGATCGAAAGAAGTCACCGAACAAGTTTTTTTTAAATAGGGCCGAACGAGTAGTGTTCAAACAGAACCGAACGAGTAAACCTTTAAAGAGGACCGAACGAGTACCTTGCTTTGACAGCCGAACGAGTGACATCAACAAGGACCGAACGAGCAACATTCAAAGAGGACCGAACGAGTGACATCAACAAGGATCGAACGAGTCCAAGTGTTTCATAGAACCGATCGAGTGTACTCTTTGAATGAACCGAACGAGTTCATTTTCTTGTTGAGCCGATCGAGTTTCATCTTAACAAGGACCGAACGAGTAACAATAACAAGGACCGAACGAGCAACAGTTTGGAAGGACCGAACGAGTAACAATAACAAGGACCGAACGAGCAACAGTTTGGAAGGACCGGACGAGTAACATTTAGGAACCGAACGAGAAAAATTTTATACGTTTTAAACGTGTTTCGGGTTTTACGGTTTCGAGTGACGGTGCTCTACGGGACTTATAACGTATACCGTTGCGATCGTGACATCTTTTCGATCAACGTGGTATATTCGGATTTTACCGACGATCACCGTACCGGTTCAAAAGATCAAAATTTCATTCGTAACTTATTTCTATATTTTCAAACGAAAGTGATGAGAAAAATGGTGGGAAATTTTTCATTAATTACCTAGAATTAAAAAGTTACACATGCAGCCCCTAACTTTCAAGACCATTTTGAAGTAAGTACATTGTTGCAACATTAACCTTCTAGTTAAAACTCGTTGCACCGTTAGTCCTTTCTTGTACAAACTTCAACGTTAGACATTTTTTTGCTCATCAATCGTTAACAAAAGCTCACGTACTTCATGTTCAACAACGATTTCACCTACAACAATTTTTTTTATTTTATTATTCACGGTTTTTTCTTGATTTAGTAAAATCCACCGCAAAAAGTCGATTATTTTACTGTTTTTAAATCATAGAATTTAAAATCCCAGAATGTTAATTGAATGACAACAACACAACAAACACGGTTTTATTTATATACATAACAACTAAAAACGAATCTGAAAAATCACTTAACGTCAAAACGGCTATGGAATTTGTATTTTAATGTCAAGTGATCATGAAGTGTATTTGGTATCCCTTATTTAAGCTTTGTAAGTGGGTTTCAACAAGGCGTTATACTTATTTCATCATCCGAGACTTCTTCACATTCTACCACCTTTTCCTTCAAACCCAATCTATCGTTGACGACTTGCTTTGAACGTATACAGTTATGGTTAGAGGACTTGGAGTTAATCCTAGTTATACCCGATGTAAGGAGTTACATTGTAGTACTCACGGGTTATAGCTATCACTTAAAGGAGTTACATTGTAGTACTCAGTGTCACACGCAGATGCCGATGTGGATAGTCTCAAGAGGTGTTGTACTTATTTTGGCTCTTAGTTGAGTGTATAGGGTACTTAGAGGCTTTCTTCTGCACTGTATCTTCAAATCAACAACAGTGCAAGTCTTAGTAACAAATTTGGGGAATTCTACTTCATTTCAATTTGTATATCGAGGGTTTACTTCACCAAGTGGTTACAGCAATAGCCGAGTCTTTTGTTTCATTTGTTTTCTAGTTGAATCACGTGCATGTCTTTAATTAATATTTTCTTTTATTATAAGCTTATTAGGCAGTGTATGTTTATGTACTAGTATTATGTAACAAAATGGTGCATAACATTTTACTTGAATATAGTATAGTCATTGGCACAATTGATGTAGCATTAAATTTGAAAATGGCGTCTCACATAAAACGGTATACATCTGAGTCAAATACTCGTTCTCCTCTGGTAATACCTCATATATTTTCCCATTTAATTATTCGAATTAGACATGCTTACGTTTGCCAACCACACCTCATTTTTTTTAATTCTAATATCAATATAACATTAAAAAAATGCCCCCCTTGCAATTTTTTCTGGCTCCGCCCCTGCCCATGTGTACATGCAATTATAGAAAATGACACATGAGAGTGTCACTCTAATGTGTAGACATCCCATGCAACCTTCACATGTGATACTTACACATTCTTACACTCTTTGACTAGTAATTTTGAACCATGACCATTTTGCTTGAACCTTAGCTAGAAAAATTGAACCTATTTGGGTCCTTATGGCTAGTTTTGGCCGAACCCAAGACCACACACACCCTTGGTGTGGTTGAGTCCCATGTGGCCACATAAAACCATAAACCTCAAGTGCTTGGTCCTATATATATCACACTAAATCATAACTTAGGGTTCTCATATCATTTCTTGCCTCTTCAAAACTTCATCTCATCTCTCCCTCTTCATAGGGTTCCTATTTTCTTTAATTCTTTTCAAGATCCAAGTGTTCTAAGTTTATTTCCAATGGTTCCTAAGGTAGATCAAAGTATTGGTTGGTTGATTTCCAAAGGTTTTCTCAAGATTATAAAATTAAGGTTTCTAATTTTATAAGTGGGTTTTATAGATCTTGTCATTTTGGGAATAGATCTTGTGATTCTTTACTTGTTTCTTCATTCTTGTAAGTATTTCTTGGTCATCTCTTGTTTCATTTCCTTTATTCTTATGAATATTGTTCAAGTTTAAGAATCTATGTGTTTGTGTTACTTTTTAATAAGAAATAATAAAAGTAACTTGACAACTTTTATAAAATGGAAGTATTATGTTTGTTGTTTTATAAGTTATGGTGAGAAGAGTTGAAAAGTGTGTTGCAACAATAGATATGATGAGATTAGGTTAGATTTATGTGTGATTTTGTTGTGGATTAGTTGTGAACGGAGATTAGGCTAGACTAAACACTATTGTGAAGTTTGGGTGGATTTTGGTTGCGTTTTTGGCAAAAAGTGCTTGCTGTCCCGAAATTGTTTTGAGGTTTTGAGCGACCTAAAAATGTTTTCATTAGGCGTAAAAGTAGTTTTTGAAGAGCTTGTTTCGAATAGATAGTTTTTCACATATCGCACTTTAAAATCGGACTTAAAACGGCCAAGTTATAGCCAAATGAAACTTGAAATATTTTTCGGCAAAACCAAATGAATAGTGTGCTGATGTGAATAGTAAAAGGGGTTTTCGGACACTTTCGGACATTTTTGGACTTTCTAAACTCTAGCGAAACATATAGTAACACATATATATAGATTAGCATCATTTGAAGACGTCATTAACATATTTTAGGAAAAACGATAAAGTTACTAAAAATAGTAAGTTTGGTAAAACTTAGCGGATCAGACTTGGAAGTTAAGCGATTATGGTTAGTTAGCGCATTTTGAAAATATGGAAACTTAACAAATATAGGGGACGGTATTAACGTCTTGAAACTAAAAACTTTCCTAAAATAGAAACTTTCTAAAAGTAGTAATTTTTGGATGAACGCCAAGACTTAACGAAAAACTTTGTAATTTTATTTAGTCATACTTTATTAAACAAACTAAAGCACAAACACATATGGATGTCTTTTCTCTTGAAAGCGTGTCGTACAAGTTTCGGTTATCTTTCGTTTACCTAAGACGCGTCATTTATTTAGGTCGCGTGTAGGACCTTTCGGCTTTATTTCTTCCTCGTTGATTATCGATTCACCACTTGCTTAAGGTGAGTTCATAGCCCCACGTTTTACCTATTTTCAAATGCTTTATACTTTGGGGTGAGAAACATTGTTTGCTTTTAAAATTGGACACAAGTTCTTAACGTGAGTTTTACATGTTTATGTGTTGCCTAAGTTGCTTACAAACCACTATTGCCCGAACTATCATGAACCGTTAGTCACCTATGGCCAATTGGATTGGTTAAGTGAGTGTGAATGCGTAAATAGATCTATTGGGACTAATTACCCCTATCTGGGTCGGTTCTAAATTAGCTGCGAACAAACAAATATATGTCATGTCGATTGTGCGTTGTGGTGGTCTTTGGTTTGGGACACCAATTAAGGGAAAGAATACTATGTGGCATGATATGATATGCCCTGTTATTATTAGCATCGGTGTCATGAGCTTAGCGTAATAGTAAATACTTTTTATGTGATGTTGTATCTGTTATAGTAGTCGCATGCGTTTTGAAATCATGTGGTCCACTCTTGTACTAGCTTAAACCTATGAATTTACCAACATTATGTTGACGTTTTAAACATGTTTTCTCAGGTGCTTAGCTTGGCTTGATTCTTGATGCTACATGGAGTCTATGTGCTATGTGACTTCGCCAATTTCAAGACTTATCTATTTATATACGCATTGTCATTGTCAAACTTTATTATGCTTCCGCTACATTTAACTCTCATATGATCGGTTGTAAAACTTAATTAAATTTTCTTTTATGCAACGAGTAAACTTTTACAAACGTCCATGATTAGTGGTCGTTCTTTGTTGCTTTGTGTTCGGATTGTTATGACGTTACACCCTCGGACACGTATTTCGTCCAGGCCCCGTCTAGGGGTATGACAGATTGGTAATCAAAGCCAAGGTTATAGAGAACTAGGTAGTTATACTAGGTCTGGTCTATAACTAGTATGTGATCCTATGTGCCTCTATCTGTGCTTACGTGTTGTCTATCCTTGCTATATATATATACAAGATTTCTATATATACTTGAGACTATTACATATTGCCATATTTACCTCGCCATTCATTTCATCATTTCTTTATGCCTTGCATGGTTTTATATAAAGGAGATTTATATAAACTTTTGCTTGTACAGATCATGGCAGCTTCAGCTATTGCTATTTCTTTTGATTTTTTGGATGAGAGTGTGGGATCACCGCCTCTCGGGTTATTCTTTTTGGTGATATTCCTACTGTAACACCCCCAAATTGGGTCGCAGCGGAATAAGGGTCCGGGGCGTGTTACTTCTCAAATCAATAACACAAGATAATATAAGAACGACCAAAAAGTCATTTAAAACTGATACATTGGATTTAATAAAGTATGTGTTACAAAAGCCCGAAGCTTTACTTGTTTACTTGTTATTATTACAAAGATTTCCAGCCTATAACATATATACAAAATGAAATGCGACTAAATCTTTAATGCATGACTTCAAAATATAACCACCAATGTATCCTTCGCACCTCGTGCTTAATGACCTCCTGAAAAACATTGCATTTAAAACGTCAACATAAAGTTGGTGAATTTCATAGGTTTATGTAAATGTATATGCAGGACCGCAAGACTTTCCCCGTGATAATGCAACAGATGCAGACATCACAAAATGTAATTACGTTTTCCTAAGCTCATGACACTGAAGCTCTCGACTTATATGAAAAACAATACTTAATATTGCTACATTCCGTGGAGATGTCAACCTCGTAACATCCACATCCGACATATATACGTTCTTTTCCAGCGATTAGCTAGTCACCCGAGACGGGGAGGATCCAACCCAAATATATCTATCTATAATCATAACCGCAGGCTCACATTCCAGTAATATGACAGTTCATGATTCATAGGGCATAAGTGGGTTATCGCTCTTAGGCAAAACGTAATCATGATAAAATTACACTTGCGTCCAATTTATAAAACATGCATATGTTTCTCATCTCAAAACTTGTAAATCACTAAATGTAAAACATGGGGCTATGAACTCACCTTAGAGTGAGTAAATTGGATAATAATAAATCCCAAGTAAAAACCGTCACCTAATGCCGAATGCCAACCTAGTTAAGATAGGTTGAAATCAGTATCAAGTACTTGTCTAACCACAACCATATATAATCCTAATAGTTTATCATCGTACTATCGTTCGGCTATTATAATTATTAGAAGGTCCATACATGACGTACGACGGAGTTCAGGACACTTTTAAATCGTAAATCCCAACACTCTTCAATACGCATCCGAATAACCTCATTATGAAATTCCTTAGTAATATAGCACTTAGATAACTAATAACATATATATTTCTATATAGCTATATCACCATCTAATCGTTTAAGTGAAATCGTAATTATAAAGTAAAAACGTTTATAATTACGCCTTTAGTAAAAATGACATAACTTTTTCATTTTAAGTTCGTTTCTCGTGTTTCTTACGCCCACGCTTTCATATTAAGATGAGTGATCATAATATTGCATTTTTAAGTTTCCGAGATTCTATGATGAATAGTGTTTTTACTGTTCATAACAGCTATAATATCGTTTATATAATTTTAATTAACGTAAAACCCATTAGTCCGTACTTATCACGTTGCTCCGTTTTAGCGATTCTTTCGAACACGTTCTCGTAATTGAAAGTTTTATCATATTATTGATGTTTACAAAGTATAAGTTACTGCCATGAATAGTAATTTTTATAAAATTTGTTTTATAAAGTATTTAGCGTCGTAAACTCGTAACTAGTGTATCTTCTTCGTTATAAATCGGATTTTCAAGTTTTTTATCATTTTGGAATCCTCATGAGATGTACTATCTTTATAAAACATAATATGGCTGCTTCCAAATTCGAATCAAAATAGAAGGTTTGAGGTTTTGTGATTTAGACATGTTTTAAGCTTGATTTTTGTACCATTAGGCTTCAACACCTTATTACAACTACTTCACAACATTTCTATCTTATGTTTTACATATATAAAGTCCATTAGATCATGATTTGCTCAATTGTGTTCAAGATAACAAGTTTAACTACCATTTTCACTTGTAACTCATAAGTTAACATTAGAAACCCTAATTTGCTCATAAACATATTCTTACTTAACCAACTTGTTAGAACACTTATACATCCCTTTTAACATGATATTACCAATCATATGACATGTGAATAAGTCCATATAACATTAATCATAAGTAAATATCCATTTTACATATTCAAAAGTACCCTAAATGGTGATTTAGCTAAATATAACATATGAACACATAAAATCTTAGTTATGAAAAGATAAAGGTTTGAAGAGGACCTTATGATGAACAATGATGATAGAAAACACAATCTAAACCCTTGTTTAGATTAAAAACCAAAGCTAGCACACTTGAAAACCCTAATTTCCTTTGAAAACCCTAATTTCCTTTTCTTGCTTCCTTGCTTGCAAATGCTTAACCAAGTCTTGGATCCTTCTTAGAATACCTTAAATATGATGTGTGTATGCTTGTATAATGATAGAAAATCAAGCTATGGATTTGGTTTGGAGGGTGTTTTATGCCGTGGCTTAATAAGAGAGAAAGAGAGATTGTTTGCTTTTTATTTTGCTAAGGAAAGGAAGTGTGAGCCTTCTATGTACATGCATGTGTATATATACTACTAATAGAAGATATTATGAAGATATTTGATGTCTAGTGGAAGTATGCAAGGTGGAAAGACTTGGAAAGAAAGTTGAAGCTTATCTTGGATAAGTTTGGCTAGTCATGAGTTCAAGTGGATGCAAGATGCATGTATGGAGATATTTGTGAAGTTTTCTTGGTCCAATCTTGTCCTCCTAGTCATATGTACACGAAATCATGCTTGTGTATAAGTTAGGATATGTTTTGATCTTTTATATAATGAATACTTGCATTATATTAAGTATAATGTAGGATAGACTTAATAAAATGTATAACTTGCACATGGTAGAGTTTGATTTGAATTCTTTCATGAAGAATATGTATAATGTGATAAATACTTGAAGTTTTAAATAAACTTTAAGTATTGGGTATAAATTTTAGGTATTTGATGAAGCGTAGATAAGTTAACGTGCTTCCGGGAAGGCCTAAACGTATTTTATCGCGAAACGTAAACACTTAACGTAACCAATAAAAATAAAATATACAATGATAATAATTATCCTCTAAATAATCATATAACACTTGCTTGATGTAAACATTTATTTGTTTAATGCCCGTTTACATTGAATGATCATTTTTAGTTTACGCGATTTAGCTTAACGATTACAATTTAAAAGCAAACGCGTAAAACCCTAAAAATAAATTGTGAATTACATAACGTCATACAATGACCTAAAACACGAGGTGTTATACCTACTGTTATTCCTTCTACTTCTGTGGTTGCTCCAGAGACTTCTACTATTGCTCCTGGTATTTCATCTGTCGCTCATGTGGTTGAGACGACTCTTGTCGCTTCACCTACTGGATTGTGTGGCCTTGTTCCCTATTTGGGTTTTGATTCTGATTCACCAGATGAGATGTCTTCACCAGAGCACATTTCCCCGCTACCATCTATTTCACCATTCTTATGCACCGATTCTTTTGAGGCTCCTGATTCTTTTGATGGACCACCATCGCAGGACCCTTATGTTGCTATTGTTGCTCGTTGGATGAGCAGGGTAATAGCATGTCCATCATCATGATCTGAGTTTCCTATTGCTCCTATTACTGCCCTGCCTGGGATTCGTCGACGGTCAGCGATTCTTATCCGACCCGGGGAGGCTATTCCTTTAGGTCGACCTTACCGCACCCATCTTAATGGGTCGCGTAAGTTGTTGACTGTAAGGAAGAGAGTTGGACCTTTACTAACTTATAGACTTGCATGTAGGCATGCATCACCTCGTTCTTCAGACCATCACCCATCCTTTTCTAGTTCATCTTCGGATTCTTCGCTTGTTCATTCTTCGGGTTTGGATGCACCAGATCAGGCTCATTCTAGATCTTCGACTAGAGATGTATCACCAAGATTGGGTTACCCTCCGAGGAGAGCACCACGACGTAGTAAGGCATTTCGTTACTGGTGTGCTGCTCCATTATCTACTTTGTATCCACCAACTACATCAGAGTCATCATCAGGAGATTCATCAGAGAGACCATTGCATTCATCTTCACATTCTGCTGGACCATCTAGCAAGAGATGTAGATCCCTGGTTGATTCTGTACCATCATCTACACCAATTATGGGATCATTAGCTCCTGCCTGTGCTGATCTCTAATCACCTCATAAGAGGTTCAGATATTCATATTCTTCTGAGGCTAGCATAGAGGAGGATACCGAGATTGATCCTATAGAGACTGAGGTTAATATGGAGTTCGGTATTGGTGATAGGGATGATGTTAGAGATCATGTTGAGATTGACCCTAGGGATGTTAGGGATGATACCAAGGAGTATGAGGCAGACACCAATGCTGGAGACACGGTTGAGGTAGGTATCGACCCGATGTCTGCACAGATTGTTGAGGAGGAGATTGTAGAGCCAGCTGGAGAGGATTCTTCTGATTCACCTGACACTAGGGATGACATTGTTAGGTCATTCGAGGATATGCCTATTGACTTGGATGATGTTGTGCATGACTTTTACCATCACATGTCTGAGGTTCATATTGATAGGATTGTCGGGATTGAGACTGTTCAGAGACGGTTGGAAGCTGATTAGTTGATAGCTAGGGGATAGACAGTTAGTATGGTCAAAGAGGATTAATAGCGTGAGGATGGAGAACCAAAGGTTCGTGCTATGTTAGATATCGATAGGGACTGTGTGAATAGTCTTCGACTTCACATGTCTCTTTCACAGGAGGAGTTTCGTATAGTTTTCGTAGGGATCGTGAGATACTCGGGGGGAGACTTTGGAGGTTGGAGTCATATGTTTGAAGAGACGTTTTTGGGTTTCGCCCTTAGACATAGTTACCATGATCATGTAACACTAGACTTGATGTTAGGTCCAGATAGATTAGCATAAAAATAATAGTGGATCATGTACCAGATTTTGGATTTTTGGTGTAACCCGAATTATGCTTTTAATTCCATGAAATGAAAAGCTTTGTTTTGAAATCTCACGCTTATTTAGTCTAATTGTTATTTAATTCGTTAGGGCAAACTATGTGCTGTAATGATTATTTTGTTTCATAGGCATGTATTAAATTATCGTTATCAAATAATCGACTATTACTGTTTCAAATATCACCATGGTTGTGTCTGTGATGTAAACAATTACTAACAACTCTTCTGGAACACCCATGCCCAATTGAGAAATGATCAACCAGCGCTGTGGACGCATGCTCTATAGAGGCTCGTCGAGTGAACCGAGATCTTGAACTAGGGAATGGGAATGACAATGAAGGAGGAGATGGTAATGGAAATGGTAATGGAAATGGTAATAGAAATGGTAATGGAAATGGTATTGGAAATGGAAACAATGGAGGCGACAACAGTGACGGTAATGAGAACCGTAATGTGAATGGAAGAGGCGATAGGCATGTTTCTCTTGAATGTACTTACCAAGATTTTATGAAATGTCAACCACTGGGTTTTAAAGGAACAAAAGGTATGGTTGGTTTGATAAGATGGAGTGAAAAGATGGAAATTGTGTTTCACATCAACAACTGTCTGGAGAGATATCAGGTGAAGTATGCTACATGTACGTTACTCGACAATGCATTAACCTGGTGGAATTCTCATAAGAGAACCTTGAGAACTGATGCTGCATACGCTTTATCATGGAGAGAGCTGTTGAAGCTGATGACTGAAGTGTACTGCCCGAGAAATGAGATCCAAAAGATGGAAACCGAGTTGTGGAATTTGTCGGTGAAGAACAATGACATGGCTACTTACACTCAAAGGTTCCAAGAACTTACAATTTATCGGGTGGAGAAATTCATTGGAGGTCTTCCTGATAATATCCAAGGGAATGTAATTGCTGCAGAACCCACAAGACTACAAGATGTTGTTCGAATTGCCAACAACTTGATAGATCAAAAGTTGAAGGGCTATGTTGTAAGAAACACAGAGAATAAGAGGAGATTGAACAACAACTATAGAAACAACTTTGGGCAACAACTACCCTACAAACGACAGAATACTGGAGGTCAGAATGTTGCTAGAGCCTATATGGCTGGTAACAATTAGAAGAATGGTTATGAAGGCACACTTCCTTTCTGTAATAGGTATAGGCTGCGCCACGAGGGACAGTGTACTATAAAGTGTAACAACTGTAAGAAAGTTGGGCACATGACAAGAGATTGCAGGGCTGTAATTGCCACAACTACTCAAGGGAATCCAAGGCCGAATCAGGGAGTTGTTACGTGTTTTGAATGTGGAGTACAAGGACATTACCGGAAGGATTGTCCCAAAGTCAAGAACCAAAACCATAGGAATAAAGCAAGAGTTCTTGATGCAAGAGGCAAGGCATATGTCCTAGGAGGATGTGACGCAAACCCAGGTTCCAACACTGTCACGGGTATAACACCCCGTGTTTTTTAGGTCATATTTAGATCTCAACTAATTCATTTTTCCTTTTCATTATTGGGTTTGCGTAATTATATCCGTTTAAACCGCCCTAGTTAAATCACGTAGACATCAAACGTTATCGTTTAACTAAAACTTTAACCTAAGGCCATTAAGACCTTGCTTGAAACCCTTATATTCGACATTTAATTTGTTTACGCGACAAGAACAGTTGTTTGGACACATTTACTTCATTCTATCAAAGTAAACATCTAATAAAATTTATCTGCATTAAAACCTTAATTTCTATACTATGAGAAAAAACAAATAAAGCTAGATAAAAAAAACTTTTGAAATCCTAAGGAACTAGTAATATTCGGCTAGAATGAGGAAAGCAAGTATCCCATTCAAATTTAACTCTTTTAACCCATGGATAAAAGCCCAAAACCCTTTCTCCCAAAACCCACATGATCTCGTGATATCTAGCTGCTATTCCTTGATTTTGCTTCCAAGAAATCCATAGTAATCCCCTTTTATTTCTTGTGCATTGACCAACTTAAAACCAAGAGATTCTTTACCTTATTAGAGTTAACATTAAAACGTGACATGCATTTGGAATACTATGCATACCATACCATTTCAGTATAAGATGACATGCATACTTCTTCAAAAACACAGAAGCAAAACCATTCAGTTACCATCATACTTTCACTACTTCGGTTTTCCTTGTTCTTCTAATTCTGTTCTCGGCACACCCACAAAACCCTTACACCTTCGTTTTCTCCACAAACCCTAGAAACCCTAATCTTAAGAAACCCTAATTAGGTTTCTTTGGGTCCATCTTCTTACAACTCGACGCACCAAGGCAGCAAGCAACGATCGTGTTGGGTCCATAAGGGGTGCAATAGGCGTATTGAGTATTGGTTTGAGTTTTTGGTTCGTGTATACGTAAGGGGTAAAAAGCTTCGTGTGTTCATCACTCCGTTGGGCAAAGTTCTTCATGTTCATCTTCACGTGTTTGTGAGCTGCCTATTCTTATTACTTATCCTTAAATATGCAATCTATATGTCGTTAGTCATGTGCTTGAAGATCCCTAAAAAAGAAAAACCAAATTTTGTTTGTTTTGTTCACCTCCTGATGTGTGACAATTAAACGAGTAACCCCCCCCCTATAAAAACTTGTAAGAGGTTAACAAAACTTGGACTATGCGTATAGTTAACTTTAAGTACCTTGTGCGACCCTAAAACATGAAGCATATAAAAAAACTCAATTATTTTCAAAAATAGGACATGTGACCTGTGTTTTGCCCTAGGAATCACTTATTTTCATCGAGTAGTTAAGGAGTAATAAGGTCTAAAAGTTGTCATGTAGACCTACCATTTCGATCTCTTTTGTGAAACAACCAGCGAGCCATTTTTTTCCACAAATTATTGTGACCTTTGAAATATATGAAATGTCGAATCAATTGTTGATACCTGAAGTCTAATGTACCAACTTTAAGCTAGAACAAACGTCACCCTTTTTCGTGTAATATACTGATCACAAATTAAGACCAAACATGAATCCAACTAAGCGCATGCAGATATCAAACTCAGCGCACGCTAATAAATAACACGACACACGCACACCTTTAGCCTCACTTTTGACCCATTTAACCTTGGAATTTAGGACAGGAATAAGGGGCATTTTATAATCAGCATAGTGAGCTTCATATAGAAATTCGAATCATCAAAAATGGCTAAGAAACGGACTCGCACTCATGACCCAAAGTTAGTACTGTTGTGAGGTAGTTAGTACTGCTAGCATGCAGTTAGTGCTGTTGACCGAAGGCTCGACCCCCCTACCTTGGCCTCGTTTTTTACCTAGATAGCGACCCCGTCATGCAAAGTTATAAAATATGACTGATAACCAGTAGGTCATAGATTAATGAGGTATTTTTGTTTTTGCCTAACTTTGAGTATCGAGTCTACAACCTAACTTTAAAAGTCTGACCTCGCAAATGATATAAGCTGAAGTAACTCACTATTTTTCTAAGTTTAAAGGCTGTCTTGCGACCCACACATGTTTAGCCTAATTTTTAACACATTAAACAACCAATTTAGACAAAGTTCACTTAACGAAAGTTATAAACTACCCAGCGGAGATTTCAAATATGTTTTTACTTTTCAATATCGTCAATTAACAAACCCAAAATTTAATTGAAAAACTCTACGACACCTCATATTAAAACTTAGTAATATATAAGTTTAATTCAAAAAGTAAACGTCAACGTTCGTCTAATTATTTAACACACTTAGAGACCAAACCAAAGGCCGATCTAACTAACATTTTAAAGTATAACGGACCTAGATTCTAAAATATCCGATATAGTAGTTTACATGTTTAATAATAATAGGACATGACCTATTATATTTGGCTAATTTTCATGAAAAGTCAAAATTATAAACAAGCGATATTTTCTCAAACTCAAGCACACACTAGGGACAAGATTGCAAGTATTTATATTATTATTTTCCCATTTAGTAAATATGTATTATTATTTCATAGGTTGCGGATAAAGTCTTTTGCATCGTTTTTCATGCCACTACCTTGCTTCTACGTTATCATTACTTGATGTGAGTTTATAGTCCCCACTTTTATACTTTTTCAATCATTTATCAAATCTCAGGGATAAGATCATGTTTGTTTTACAACATAGATGCAAGCATATTTTAAATTCAAATATTACGAGTTTGCCTAAGTAGCTATAACCCACTATGCCCACCATTATGAACTGTTAATTGCATAGATATAATTGTTAATTGCATTATGTGAGCGCGGATGTTATTAATAGATCTATTTGGGATTAACATCCCTATTCAGGCAAGTAGCGCTTGCTAGTTTATTGGTTGGCCGAAAACGACGAACGTATACCATTTGGATTCATAGATGTTACGGGTTGAACATCCACATTGGGAAAAGTTATTTATATGTATTTGATATACATACATTGTTTAGCTTCAATGTCATGAGCTTAGTGCATTTCGTAATACATTTTTGTGATACTGTATCTGTTACTTTATTACAGGGAAATCTTGCTGTCAACCTCATTAACTTTATAAACCTATAAATTCACCAACATTATTGTTGACAGTTTAAACATGTTTTCTCAGGTCAATAAGGTACAAGTCACGGATACATTGGCTGGTCGTCATTTGAAGTCTCATTATCATAAAGATTTGCATGCATTACATTTTCGAATATTGTTATGTTGTGAAATCTTTATTTTTACAAGATAATCAAGTTAAGCCCATGAGCTTTTTGTATCGAACCATTTATGAAATCCAATGTATCAGTTTTAAACGATCTTATAATGGTCGTTCTCATATCTTGTGTTATTGATCTATGAAGTAATACCCCCGGATCATCATATTCCGTTGTGGCCTATTTTGGGGGTGTTACAGATTGGTATCAGAGCCAAGGTTATAGAAAATCAGGTCAAACGTTTTACTTGGTCTATAACCATTTTCAAACGTTGTGTCATTCAAAAGTTTTTCAAAGGGACATACATACATTACTTATTTGCATCTAGTATACATGCTTAATTGTCATACATCATTTTAGCATTAGTTGATTTTACTAAGTGCTTACATAAGTTATATACGTGTTTATAATACATTACGTATATTACTGATGGTATTATATAATATACTTATACAAGTTTATATTATGATTATAGATTTGCTATGTCTTCAAACAACGCTTCATCCACTGTTACCTATACGTCCATATCTTTTGATTCAAATGGACCATCATCATAGGGTATCCTACTCGAGAATGCTGGCGAGATTCCGGATATAGACCCATATGAGGAGGTCGCCCAACAAGGGCAGGCACCCCCATTGTCACCTGCCTATGTACCCGATCCTATACAATTGGATGAGCATGTACCACTATATGCTCCAGAGCCAGAGCACCCAGAGCATCACGTACCATCTGATGATGACATCCAGGTCGAGGATCAGCCATATGCTAAAGATGATTCACCGACTACTGAGTCACCTGGGTACATCGCTAACTCGGACCCGATAGAGGATAACACTGATGCAGATTCAATTGATTATCTTGACGAGCCAGGGACTGACGATGAGGATGAGGATGAGGATCCTGAAGAGGATCCCAACGTGGAGCATGAGCCTGAGAATGAGGATGCTAAGGAGGATGAGTCCTCTGAGGATTCTGATAAGACTGAACCGTTTGAGGAGAACGAGACTGCTGCTACACCACCACCACTTAGGTCACCTCAGACTAGGATTCCTTTTTCTCAGACACGTCTCCGTAGGGCACGGAAGACTGTCAGACTTGAGCCACCCATGCTAGCATCCATGGAGGCACACATTGCTGAGAACACAGTCGCACCTATACCTCCCACCAGCCCTACCTATGATCAGGCACCATTAGGTCATAAGACAGCCATGATCCGTATGAGAGATGACATCCCCGAGGAGGACATGCCACCTTGGAGGAGATTTGTACTTACTGCTCCCCCACCTGGGTGTGATGTAGCAGAGAGTTCTGCTACTGCTGCTGATAGAGCACCTAGAGGTCAGTATGATTTTGTTGATGCTATTGAGGCAAGACAGGGTTTGATTCGTAGTTCGGGTCATGATGTCCAAACTATTTCTAGAGCTGCTGACAGAGTAGAGGATGTTGGTTATGTTAGAGCTTTACAAACTTATGAGCACAGGATGATGACTTCCATTAAGGAAGTTAATTTGAGGGTCAGCTACCAGGCACAGGTTCGCAGGCAAGAGAGTAAGATTCTCTATACACAGCTTCATGATGCTCGGACTGACCACAAAGACATTAGGCTCGAGATTGATGTAGTGAGAGGTCAAAGGACTGCTTATGACACAGAGTTGCATGAGGTACGCCAGGCTTACTTTAGTTCTGAGGCTCGGGACAGGGCATTATTGGCGCGACTTGAGACACTGGAGACTCACATAGGTCGTATGGAGTGGCAACGCCATAGAGCTGAGGATGATGCAGTCAGACAAATCATGCGTACTCAGGTGTTAGAGGCTAGAGCTCGGATTGATACGGTGGAGGACACCGGTAGTAGCTGTTAGTTGTACTTTTCATTTCTAGCTATCTTGAATAGTCTATTAAGCTTCATGGGTAACTCCCGGCTAATGGACTTTAGGACGTATTTCTATTTTCTGTACTAAGATCATTTGTGGTCATTTTGTATCCAAACAAATCATGTATGATTCGACATTATGTTATGAAATGTTGATGTATGATGTTATGGTTAATCTCATTTTATTCATTTTCCATTGTGTTGTGGTGTAGTTATTATTATCATATCCATTTATATCAACATTGTGATTATATCTCACGTATATTGTATTCTTGTGATTATTAGAATCATGCCTATAACAAGACATGGAGCAAACGACGCCATGACTCCAAAATCCATTCAAGCTATGATCGATCGGGCAATCCAAAGAAACTTTACTCAGGATGATGAGAGCCAAAATTCGGGTGGGGGACCCAGAAGGCCTGTGCAACCTACACGCGTCTGTTCCTACCCCGACTACATAAAATGCCAACCCTTGAAGTTCATAGGAACTAAAGGCATTGTTGGCTTGTCTTAATGGATCGAAAAGATGGAATCCGTATTCCACATTAGAGGTTGTGCCATTGAAAATCAAGTGAATTTTTCTTCCTGCACTCTGCTAGGGGCTGCACTAACCTAGTGGAATGGTCATGTGAGAACCTTAGGTCATGATACTGCTTACGCTATGACTTGGGGGACTTTCAAGAAGAAATTGACGGACAAATATTGTCCCAATGGTGAAATCAAGAAACTTGAAATTAAATTGTAGAATCTTAAGGTCAGGGGAAATAATGTTGCAGCTTACACCCAGCGTTTCTAAGAACTAGCCTTGATGTGCACCAAATTTCTTACTGATGAAACCGCGAAGATTGACAAGTATATCGGTGGACTTCCCGATAACATCCATGGAAATGTCATGTCTACAAGACCCAAGACTCTTGACTTTGCTATCGAGTTGGCCAATGAAAACAAGAGGAAGGCTGATGATTCGTCAAGAAACAATCACCAACAACAACCCCACAAGAAGCAAAATGTAGCTAGGGCATACACCGCTGGCCCTGGTGAAAAGAGGGCCTATAATGGAGACCTACCTCTGTGCACCAAGTGCAATTACCATCACACTGGACAATGTGCACCCAAGTGTGGAAAATACAAGAGGTATGGTTGTGCTACCACTGATTGTCGGGTCAACACCAACAACAACAATAAGAATCAAAAGGCTGGGGCATGTTATGAATGTGGTAACACCGGGCATATGAGAAGAGATTGTCCGAAATTGAAGAACCATGGAAATGGCAACGGGAATGGTACAACTCAAGGAAGAGCTTATGCTTTGGGAGGAAGAGATGATATCCCAGACTCTAACATCATCACATGTACGTTTCTTCTCAACAATCATTATGCTAAGATTTTGTTTGATACTGGTGCGGACAGGAGCTTCGTATCTTCTAACTTTAGTGCATCAATTAGCATTACCCCCGCTACATTAGAAATTCATTATGACATAGAATGAGCCAATGGGAAAATCATAGGAGTTAATACCATAATTCGAGGTTGTACTCTAAACTTCATGAATCATCTTTTCAACATCGACTTGATGCCTGTCCCACTCAGTGGTTTTGATGTCATTATTGGGATGGATTGGTTGACAAAATATCATGGAGTGATCATCTGCGATGAGAAGATCGTATTTGTTCCTTTCGGAAAAGAAACGTTAATTTTCAAGGTGATGGAAGCAATACAAGGAAGGAATCCCGACTGAATATCATTTCATGTCCTAGAGCACAAGAATATTTGTCAAAGGGATGTTATGTCTTTTTGGAACACATTACTTCGAAGGAAGCCAAGGACGAGTCGGAAGAGAAGCGACTTGAGGACGTGCCAATCGTTAGAGACTTTCCTGAAGACTTGCCGGGTATTCCACCAGCTCGACAAGTAGAATTCCAAATTGATTTGGTACCAGGTTCTACACCTGTAACACGGGCGCCTTATCGATTGGCACTAACAGAAATGAAAGAACGGGCAGAACAACTTCAAGAACTATCCGACAAGGGATTTATAAGACCCAGCTCTTTACCCTGGGGAGCTCCGGTCTTCTTTGTCAAAAAGAAAGACGGATCGTTCTGTATGTGCATCGATTATTGTGAACTAAACAAGCTAACGGTGAAGAACCGTTATCCACTTCCGAGAATCAATGACTTGTTCGACCAACTTCAAGGGTCAAGTGTCTATTCGAAGATTGATTTACGATCAGTTTACGAGGAAGATATTCCAAAGACCGCGTTTAAGACGCGTTATGGCCATTATGAATTTCAAGTGATGCCTTTTGGGTTAACAAACGCACCTGCTGTATTTATGGACCTCATGAACCGGGTGTGCAAACCTTATTTGGATAAGTTTGTGATTGTCTTTATTGACGATATATTAATTTATTCAAGGAACAAGGAAGAGCATGAAGAGAATCTCAAATTAATCTTGGAGTTGCTTAAAAAAGAGGAGTTGTGCGCAAAATTCTCCAAGTGTGAATTTTGGATTCCTAAAGTACAGTTTCTTGGACATGTAATAGATAGCAAAGGCATCTATGTAGATCCTGCACAGATCGAGTCAATTAAATATTAGGCATCTCCTAAGAATGCAACAGAGATCCGCTAATTTTTAGGACTCACCAGTTATTACAGAAGATTCATTAAAGGCTTTTCCAAAATCGCCAAGCCAATGACTAAGCTGACTCAGAAGAATGTGAAGTTTGACTAGGGAGAGAAGGAGGAAGCCGCATTTCAATTGATTAAACAAAAGTCGTTTAGCACACTCATTCTGGCCTTGCCTAAATGATCAGAAAACTTCATTGTTTATTGCGATGCTTCGCATAAAGGTTTGGGTACCGTGCTTATGCAAAACGAGAAAGTTATAGCCTATGCTTCTCGACAACTGAAGATCCACGAGAAAAACTATACAACACATGATCTAGAACTTGGAGCTGTGGTGTTCGCTCTTAAGATATGGAGACATTACTTATACGGAACAAGGTGCACCGTATTTATGATCACAAGAGTTTACAACATATCCTGGATCAAAAAGAGTTGAACATGAGACAACGGCGTTGGTTGGAATTACTTAGTGATTACGATTGTGACATTCGTTATCACCCGAGGAAGGCAAATGTTGTTGCTGATGCTTTGAGCAGGAAAGAACGGTCTAAACCTTTAAGGGTTCGAGCCTTAGTCATGACTATAGGTTTGAATCTTCCTAGACAAATCCTAGAAGCTCAAACCGAATCATTAAAACCTGAAAACCTCAGTGCTGAAGACGTTGGAGGTATGCTCCGACAAGACCTTATAAAGGAGAGATTGAAACCCTGTGCGGACGGAACCTTATGTTTAAACAACAGGAATTGGTTACCGTGTTATGGTTACTTAAGAACTCTAGTCATGCACGAGTCTCATAAGTCAAAATATTCTATTCATCTGGGTTCATATAAGATGTACCAAGACTTGAAGCAGTTGTATTGGTGGCCTAACATGAAGGCGAACATTGCCACTTATGTTAGCAAATGTCTGACTTGTGCTAAAGTCAAGGCAGAGCATCAAAAACCTTCCGGTTTACTAGTCCAACCGGAGATTCCAGAATAGAAGTGGGAGAAAATCACCATGGATTTCGTCACTAAGCTTCCTAAGACGGCAAACGGTTAAGACACCATTTGGGTAATCGTTGATCGTCTTACAAAATTTGCTCACTTCCTACCAATGAAGGAAAATGATCCCATGGAGAAGTTAATGAAGCTTTACATGAAGGAAGTAGTCACCCGACATGGTGTGCCTGTGTCTATTATCTCCGATCGTGATGGTAGATTTACCTCACTATTTTGGCAAGCACTCCATAAGGCTTTGGGAACCCGATTAGACATGAGTACGGCCTATCACCCCGAAACTGATGTTCAAAGTGAAAGAACTATCCATGTAACATTCCGTATTTTCAGGTCATCTACGACGTCATCTATTTTACTAATTATTTTTTTAGTACGCGTTTACTTTTAATTCTTATTATATATAGTTAAATCGCGTAAACTAAAAATCAACAATTAGCGTAAACGGACACCAAATAAATTAAAGTTTTCTTCAAACAAGCAATATATTAGTTTTATGAAAGTAATAATCAACTTTTTATATTTTATTTTTATTGGTTGCGTAAAACGTTTACGTTTCGCAATTAAATACATTTAGGCATACCCGAAAGCACCAAAACATTTCTACGCTTCAACAAATACCCACTTTTATACCCAATACCTAAAATTTACTAAATATCATCACATATGGGCATGCATGGCGGAATATGGAGCTAGAAGAATAAAGAAATATCAAGTTTGAAAACACATTTCCTTAATTTCATGAGATGTTCTCATCTTTTAGGAACATATAGATATTTTTCTTACTAACTTCACTAGTGTCTTGACCAAGACTCCATGAAACCCTCAAAATGTTTCCTTGACTAGTCCTTATGTATATAATACATACACTAGTATAAGTAATTAACACATACACTTTCCTTAGCTAAAATTTCACAAAAACCTCTCTTTCTCCCTCCCTTTA
>BQNB010107131.1:0-23233 GCA_026074375.1 Tanacetum coccineum | reverse complement strand
AATTTTGAATACGTAAAATGCGGATCACGAAATAATATTACAAATATGTTAAATTTGCATGACTTTTTCAAAGTTTAAGGGCCCGTTTGGTTGGTAGGTAAGCTTTTAATTTAAATTTGAATTTGGATTTAGATTTGAATTTAAATTAGGATTTGGGTTAGAATTTAATATATTTTTATAAAAAATAAGAGAGAGAATATATGTTTGTATTTTTTTATTTATTATTATAACATTTAAAAAATATATATTTACATTAAACAATTAAAAAAATAAGGAAATAAAATGTGAATGTGGCTGGGATAAAAATTGGGCCCACAAGATGTCTAGTTCTTTGTGCAAACCAAGGAGGTTGCTCTGATTTTTTACAAGGCATATATTAATGCATTATGAAATATTTGGATCCTACATTTACATACCAAACGCTTTTTATCATGGTTAACCTATATATTTTGACTAAACCCCATAATCCAAACGGGCCATAAGTCTTTTAAAATCACAAAGATGGAATATAAACTCATTCTTCAAACACATTTACATTGTTAATCATGAAGATACTTAAATCATTAATTAAGGAATAATGTTTGTTATTAACCATGACTTCATCTCCATGGAAGTGTGTAGACTATAGACCAACCCAACCATACCACAATTGTATATTTTGCTATATTGGATCAAATGCATTATTTAACCCCGTGACTAAATATACTCATAATTATAATTAAGTAGATAAATATCTCAATTTAGACAATACAATTTATGTATAACAAATAAAAAATCCTAAATCTATTATTATCCATTAGTTGTTAAAATAAATTGAAAACATACCTTTGAATTAACAAAGGGTAAAAGCCATAAATTACCAACGTACTTTCTAAAATTTTCCGACTTAAACCCTTTACTTTTTTATTAACACCGAAACCCACGTACTTTCAAATTTTTAACCGACTTGAACCAAACATTTATACCGTTAATTATTATGTGGCAACGTTAGTCCATTTAGCTAACGATCGCTTTGCATCGTTAGTCCTTTAACAATAATTTTCTTTATATGATTTTCTTTAAATGATTTTTTAAGTTTTCGCTCGTTTTTTACGTTTTCGTACTTCTTTTTACGTTTTCGTCCGTTTATTACGATTTCGTCTGGTTTTTTACGTTTTCGTTTTTTTCGTTTTCGCTCGTTTTTTACGTTTTCGTCCGGTTTCATACGCTTTCGTACGTTTTATTACGTTTCCGTCCGTTGTTTTACGTTTTCGTCTGGTTTTTTAAAATTTCGACTTTTTTTTATATTTTCGTCTGTTTTTTTACGTTTTCTTCCCATCTTTTACGTTTTCGTCCGTTTTTTACGTTTTCGTCTGTATTTTTACGTTTTCGTACGATTTCAACCGTGTTCGTACGATTTCGTCCGTATTTTATGTAAAAAAACAGACGAAATCATAAAAAAACGGACGAAAACGTAAAAAAACATATAAAGAAAATTATTGTTAAAGGACTAACGATGCAAAGCGATCGTTAGCTAAATGGACTAACGGTGCTACATAATAACTAACGGTACAAACGTTTGGTTCAAGTCGGTCAAAAATTTGAAAGTACGTGGGTTTCGGTATTAATAAAAAAGTAAAAGGTTCAAGTCGGGAAATTTTAAAAAGTACGTTAATTTATGGCTTTTACCCATTAACAAACAAAAACCCTACATCTATTATCTATTAGTTGTTGATATCAGTTATTCCACGATTTCTGGTGGTTGGATGGTAGTAGAAGGCAGCAATTGGAAAGATGTTAGGGTTGGAAGTGGAGGTTGATCGATGTGGGTTTTTTTGTTGGAATTTAAATTTTGCCAATTTTGACCAAATTAAAGTTTAATTTTGACTTTTTATTGACATAGCATGATTTTGCCTACGTGGCAAAATCAAGCGTATTGATTGGTTCAATATTTTTTATTATAAGATTTAATTTGATAGAAAACTCTAAAATGATGTAATTCTATATTATATAAAAGCAGGTGAGATCATTAAAGAACAATGTCATATCAAAGAAAAAAAAAACACATCTTAGCCATCCATTTTTCATCAAATAATAAAAAACCTCACTTTCCACCTATTTTTTAAAAATTAAATATCTTGCAAACGGTAAATCGTCAAACGACAAAAAATACACCATCGCGACGAGAATTAAATCATCTTTCTATAGAGGGGCACTTTTATATACTTTCGACGAACTTTTTTCGAATTTTTTTTTCAGTCACGTCTGAAAAAATCACATGTGATTTGTAGCAGAATCACATGTGATTTCATAAAATCACATGTGATTTGTGATACAAATCACATGTGATTTTTCCAGACGTAACTAAAAAAAATCGATTTCATATACTTTTGACGATTTTTTAGTGTTAAAATTTTCGCGAAGAAAAATTACACGTGATTTGTAAAATCACTTGTGATTTGTTGTTTTTAAAAATCACGTGCTATTTCATAAATTGCATGTGATTTCACAAATTCACTTATGATTTTTAAAATAATAAATCACGTGTGATTTCATAAATTTATAAATTGCATGTGAATTTACAAATTTACGTGTGATTTTTCAAGTAATGAATCGCATGTGATTTTTTGAATCACGTGAGATTTTTTGAATCACGTGTGATTTTTTCTGGGCGAAAATTAAAAAAAAAGTTCGTCGAAAGTATATAAAAGTGCCCGTCTATAGAAAGATAATTTAATTATCTTCGCGATGGTATAATTAAATTTGCGTAACGATTAACGGTTTGAGAGATATGTTAATTTTAAAAAATAGGATGAAAGTGAGTTTTTTAATTAAATAAACATAGAATTTAATATAAGCCGTTAGATGGAAATAAAATGAATGAATGAGATTTAATGATTTGTTCTTTAATTGGACATTGTTCTTTATAGATATTTTCTCATTAAAGTATTTATTTACATTTACATATATACTAATTTGCATGTCGAAAGCTTATTAGACTCTTAACTGGGCTTTTTTTTAGTTTATTAGCATATACCACACTATCAAAACATCCCTTAATTATGAAAAGAAAAAAAAAACCCATAAAATATAAAAAATCAAGAGTAAATTGCATAAATCGTCCCTAAAGTTTGGCCAAATTGCATGTTTCGTCTAAAACGTTACGAAAGTGCAAAGATCGTCTCTATGAGGAAACCTTTGGTGCAAGTATCGTCCCTATGGAGAAACATTTGGTGAAACAATTGTTGCAAGTATCGTCCCCGCGGGGACGATACTTGCACCAAAGGTTTCCTACATGGACGATCCTTGCACTTTGGTAACGTTTGAGAGTTGGGTTTCCCGTAACTTTCCCGCAACACCATATTAACATTATCATTCTCGCATGTAAAAAGACAACACTCTCTCCGAAAGTATATAGTTTTAACGTATCAAGTTTATATTTAATTAAGGTTAAAGTTGTAAAAAATATAAATTCAACATAAAATAAAACCCATATTTTAAAATGTAAAAAAAATTATAAAAATATATCAAATTGGTTGTTAAATTATTAAAAAACATATAAAAATTTTAAAAAATTGGGTAAAATTAAATCAAAATTAAATTAACTCAGTAAAAAGATATTTCAATTTGAAAATAAAGGGATTTTTTAATCAAAAGGTTGGACACATGTCACTTTATGATATGGATTCCAAAAAAAAAAATAATACTGGTAATGGTTAAGATTGCATCTCCTTTTCTTAATTTTTAATGGTCCCACATTATAAATGCTTTATATAGTAGTATAGATAAGTTGAATCTTACATTTTAAACTTATATTAACATCAAATTAAATTCAGTTAGCTTTTTTTTAATGATCCGTTGTATTTACAGTTTTTGCTTCATAATCCGTTATATTTTAAATGTATTTAAATAATTTAACTAATTATAGGCTCTCACAGAAAGCTTATGAAAATTTACAGCTAATAAAAGATTTTATAAATTTGTATGATAAATAAAGCTTATTTACGGAGTAACAAACTAGCTTATTTTATCACCAGCTCAAGCTCATATAAACCCCTAAAAAGTAAAAACCTCTTTTCACAAATAAACACATATTGCATCTGTATCTTTTGTTTTTTAGATACTTTGAATGAATTGTTACTTATAGTCAATTAGAAATTTGGAACTACATACATAGATCCTTCTTGCTTTTAGTTGTATAGCGTTCAATTGCATGTTACCAAAAAAAGTAAAAATATTAATGACTTGCATTCAGAGACCATCAAAAAGTCAAATACTCAAAAACATATCGCTTCCTAATTTCGTTCTATATTATCCAAACCATTCCACAATGCATAACACTATATAATTACACAAGAGGACTACCCTGAACAAACTCAGTAAACGCCAAACCAACTAAACCCAACATAGCAAATCTACCATTCCACAACTCAGCATCAGAAGTCATCAAACCATTTGATTTACTTTCAGCTCTCACTCCTTTAAACAAAGGTACTAACGAAGCTATAGTCATTACAACACTTGTCCCTACAAACACAGTTAACCCACCGTTTGAAACTTGAGTGAACAAGTCTTGGCCATTAGTCAACTCCACGGCCAATGCTGACACAAACCCTATCATGGCTAACCTTCCATTAATTCTTTCTGGTGCTGGCCCACTGAAGGCTAACAAATCTGAGAACTTAGTGCTGACTTTAGGAGCTGCTGCTGGTGGTGGTGGTGGGGTGTTGGTGTTGGGGTGGCTGATGATGGTGGCTTGATGTCATCTTGTTGTTGTGACATGCATTTGATGGTTCTAAAAGTGGTGACGTTACTCTTTTTTTGGAACTGAGTGGTTGTGAGGCTTGCTGAGAAGACTGAAGTAGATGCCATTGTGGTGTAGATGAGGTTGTTTAAGGTTATTGTTTGGTTGGTTGCTTAGAATATTATGTTGGTGGTGATGGTTTATTACAAAGGTGGTTGTGTTTTATAGGAAAGTGTTTGTGGTGAGTAAAGACAAATGAGTGGATACTTATTGGGCCACGATAGTTACTTTTATGGTTTGGTCACGTGGCATTAAAAGTGACCGATGAAGAGAGGTTGTGGTAAAAATGGCTTCAATGTGTTCCATTTATTGTGGGGGTGTTTTGATTTTGTCTTGGTGGTATGTGTTTGGTGGGGGTAACAAAGTGACCATTGGTCGTTTTCTAGAGCTATAATAAGATTTTGTGTAAAATTCAAACAAGTAACAGTTGTTAACGGATATTTCTTGTTTTTAATTTCTTTTAACGGTAATTTACTTGGCGCTCGAAGTTATCATTCTATGTTACTCCGTATGTGTCATCATCACATGATTAAAAGAAATTATACAATACTACAATTACCATGATGACGACGCCATTTTGGGAGGTGGGCTCTCGCAAGTTCTTGGGCTGCCGGTTGGGTTTGCCCAAAAGTTTTTTTTACTTAATAGTCCACCGGCTCACAATGAAAAAAAAATTTATAAAATGGACCCACAACTTTTAACTTTACCGGCTCATTAAGATAAAAAAATTATCTACGAAAAATTTCCGAGTTGCGAATAAAACGTGGCCATATTGCAATGCTTCTGAAATACGCACGATCTTATAAAAAATGTTCATGTTCAATATAAATAGGAAAAAGAAACTTACAAATTGTACCCTCAACTTTTAACTATTCACGACTTTTTTTTTTAATATAATAAATTTATTTATTACTTATATAATTGCATATCCGCCAATGCATTCAGTTTTACAATACATATTACCATTGATGACGTCGCCGTTTTAGGAGGCAGGCGCCCGCAAGTTCTTGGGCTGCGGGTTTGGGCCAGCCCAAAAGTTGTTTTTTTTACTTAATATTCCTCCGGCCTACTATGGAAAAAAAATATTTTATAAAACGGGATCACTCCAACTTGTAACTTTACCGGGCTTATTCAGATAATAAAAAATATCCGCGGGGAATGTTTTCTGAGTTGCGAACAAAAAACAAAACCTAATAATATTACATATGCTTATGAAATACGGACTATCTTATAAAAATGTTCATGTTTAATATATATAGGAAAAAAAAGAAAATTGACAAATCGCACCCTCAACTTTTAATATTCAAACATAGACTTTTTTTTATATAATAAACTTTATTTATTACATATATAAAACATATCCACCAATTCATTCAGGTAAAAAAATAGACGCCGGAATATCTTCGAATTGCGAACAAAATGAGCTCAATATTGCAATGCTTCTGACATACGTAGATCTGTTCCAAAGTAAAAAAAATAATCCGGCCCAAAATGGTTAAAATAATTACAACGGTACCCTCAACTTTTAACTATTTACAACTTCTTATATAATATAATTTATTTATCAAATATATAACACATATCTACCGATTCGTTTAGATAAGAAAATACCCGCGGAAATTTTTTTGAATTACGAACAAAACGAGCCAAATATTGCAATGCTTCTGGAATGACACGCCACGCCTTTTATGCTCCCAACCTCAAATGTCAAATATGCGCCTTGGATTCCTTACTCGGGCACGCCACCCATGTTTTCTGCCGACCCTCCCATCCCCCCCTTGTGGTCCGCCCAAATGGTAATATAAAAAAATTTTAATTTATTTGGATTTAAAAGTACTCTTGGCTATTATTCTTTGTTACATTAACGATTCCGCTTATACGCCAAAAAAAAACCTTGTTCCACCAAAACATACCAAAATACCGAAACCACACTATTATCGAAGCTAAATATCTTTCGACATTAGGTTAGCCCCGCCGCAACGCGCGGGCAATATGCCGACTCGTTTAGACACAAAACAACGAGTCTCGTGTTCCTAATTGATGTACATTTTTTTAAATATAGAAAACAGGTACAACACTGTTATGCTTAAAGTATCTACGATAAGAGTGAAAGGTTATCTGTAAGAGTTATATCTCTTTATTTAGGCATCACAGGCCGCCACATCAGTATCTCACTCTCACTCAAAAATACTCTTTCACTCATAACACACCCCTATCTCCTCACTTTAGTCCCACCACTCACCATTTTATTTTATTTTTAATTTTTTTCACACAAACATAATTCATTTCATTAAAATTAAAAATACAAAATACAATACCATAAAAATAAAACATTGCGAAATTTAAAACTAATGCGAAAATTAAAAAAATACATCAAATTATAAATAAACTAATCTTGCTGTTGAAGTTGTTGATGTTGTTGCCAAATCCATAAATCATATGAAGCAACGACCTCAAGCATTATAGTTTGGTACTTTTTATCACCTTTAGCAAATTGCCCATGCCATGATTTTGGGCAATTTTTCCATTCCCAGTGCATACAATCAATGCTTTCAAGCATTCTCGAAAAACCATGAATATTATTGTGTGCGGTGTATAAGTTTTGAATGTCATTGAAATCAGGTTTTCGTAAATACTCGGGCATAAACAGTTGGATAACGCACATAGTAAAAAAATCTAGACAATCGCGTGCGCAATGCTTACCCATTTGTAAATACTCATCGAATGCATCAGGTGTTATTTCGTATGCCAATTGGCGTATGACGCATGTGCATTTCATCATAACACTAAAACATGGTAGACCCGTAGCATCGGGTCGGACTCTAAAGAAAATCAAAAAATGCGGAGGAATGGGTTGGTGATTTGAATGTAATTTTTCATACGTGAGACTATTTCTATAAAATATTTACGGCTATTACGATACCGTTATCAAAAATAATACAACGGATTATTTTGGGTTAGACCCAAAAATAGTCGCCATCCAATCGTTTCTTCCTCATCTATATACGTTTCCTGGTAGATAGAGTTTCGGCGGTTTTGCAACTCGGTTGTGCTGCTTCTTCTTGTGTCATTGCTCTGACTGGAACTTCTTTGGAATTAATCATCTCAAGATCATCAATATCATCAAGATCGGACAAACCACCACCACTTGAATCACTCATGTTTATTGGTTTTAAGATGTAGTGTTTTGAAAGAGTAGTTGTGTAAAATTTGATAAAATGAGGTAGTATTTATAGTCTAAAAGTGGGTATAAATTTATAAAAAATATTTTTTAATAAAATGCAACGGATATAATTTTTCAAACCAAACCAACAGCTATTTTCTGTTTGACTTTATTTGACTCGTCTGCACGACGAGATATCAACAAATTAGAAGTGGCGAGGCCACTTGGTATGGTGGCGAGCTCCCTGGCGAAGCCACGTCGGATGTGGCGAGGGTGGCTCGTTGCCATACCTCTTGCTCTAATCATGTTGAAAAATGGTTGAGAATTGATGAAGTATAGTCCAACCTCGGGTCATGAACCCGATCCACGAATAGTACTTATACCCAGGCCCATGATGAATGGGCCATAGCTGTTGGGAAGTACAAGTCAAAAGGTCAAAGTTCTGCCAAAAGTCAAAGTACTGCTGAATGAAAGATCAAAGTACTGCTAAGTAGAAAGTCAAGGTACTGCCAGTCAAAGATCGAAGTACTGCCGTGGATATAGGAATCTATAATGTTTTTTTAAACAGGTTGGTTTAGCATTTATCTTGTAGACAGTTATTAGTATAAGTAGCAATTAGTGTTTATGTTATACAAGGACTGTACATCTACTAGAAGGGTTATCTTATGTTTATAATAGATCTCTAGGAAGATATTAGCCTATAGAACAAACATAGAAAAAACACGGATAGTTAAGAATTATTAGTATATGTATAAGGGATTCTGCAATTTAGGGCTGATTCAAAAGGTTTATTAAAAGAAATCGTTGTGGAAACTACTGTGTGTTCTTCATAATGTATTTTGCTCCAACTAGATTCGCATAGTTGACAGTATATCAGTGTTTCATTAAGAAATAACAGATCTACTAGTGGTATCAGAAGCTTGTGTATGTCGAAGAGACTTCTGACCTTGAAGAACTTTTTAATCAATCGAAATCTTTCTAAATCATAAAAGCATGTCTGAAACTAGAACCTATCCCTCCCACCTGTCCGTCATGCACTCAGATTCCTATGATCAAGAAAGGTGGAATATGACTATGGTCCATGAAGATGCGACAGTATTCGCTAATCACTGATCATTATACTAGGGACATAATCACAAATGGAAATCAAAACCACAATGATCCTGACAGCTCCTCAGTTATCTGCACCAAAAACTTCACTTGCTGCAAACGCAAGAAGAAACAATGAGAAAGCCCTTAATATACTGCTTTCTGCCATACCTGATAGACATCTTCTCAGTTTCCATGATGCTGTAGATGCAAGATCTTTATGGAAAGCCATACTAATAAAGCAAGTTTTGGAGGAAACGAAGCATCAAAGAAGAAGCAATAAAAAAAGATTCATGTTTTTTGATTGAAACAAACATTTTGAGACATTTACTATTGGTCTAGGGAAGAAGAATGAACTAGATTCAGCATATGAAAGGTTTCAGCATAATTTTGCTTAGCAATGCTTGGGAATTAATGATGCTTCGGTTGTCCATTGGTAGATGCAAATTTGAAAGTTTCTTAAGAAGCATCCAACTGTTGTGGCAAGTTGTGGCTACATGATTCGGGGACAACTGGATTAGACGAGTTAGACTTGATGATCTCTACAACAACTCTTAAAGGTATGTATGTAGCATGAATTGAAGGGTGTTCCTTTTTAACTATTCAAACTCTCAAAACATTGATTTTTGTCCACTGAAAGTATAGGGCAGTACTTTGAAACAAAGTAACTGACTGAACCAGCACATATACCAAAAGGATATATCAAGCTATTCTCGAGCAAGTGTGCCAACTGCTTCCAACTGTGTTGTCTCACTCAGATGATAATCATATGTTCCTTCTTTGTCAAAAGCATCTATGCCCACAATTCATGATGATGAAGATCTGCTGCAAATTGAATTGAGATGCTATGGAAGAAATTGACTTTCGATGCGCAAGTGGCTCATGATAACAGCAAGGAGGATAAGGTAAGTTTATGAGGAAAGACAGGGAAGACCTTTGACTCAAACCCAAAGAATGGGATTACCTGTGATAAGTCAAAAATGAATGCTTTACACTGTCAAAGTTAGGTCATTTTGCTAGAGAGTGTGAGATTTGCTAAATACCAGGGAAAACAAAGGCAATATGGTCGTAATGAAAAGAGGATTGTGCTATTGAGGATTCAAACTCAAAAGCCTTGGTAGCAAAACAAGACAACAATGAAGATATTGATTTGGACCAAGGAATTTGATTTGCTTGAACAGTTACATTTGCTATGTTGGCCACTGACTGGATTTGAACAAGATGTTTGGAGCATAGAGTTTGATGCAGACAGCACTGCACTTTGGTCAAGATGAACTTGCTGATTTTGATGGAGCAACTAAGCTGTTGATGCCACAATATCTCTAGCTTTATTGGCTACAACTCTGAGGTACCTTACTGTTCCAAACTGTTAGTTGTCTTTATAAAACTGTTGCTTGAAAAACTACATCTAAAAGGAAAGAGATAATTTTCAAAGGAGCTTTAGGAATGAAAATTCTTGGATATTCAAATGAGCTTAGAGTCTTTGAGCGTCATGCTTTTAAATACACATAAAAGAATGAATATGCATGGGGTGATAAGTTATGAACAAATGGAATATGACTTATAGATAAGAGATTGAAACTAGAAGAAAAAACATAAAAAGGAATTAGGATTTCAAGCCTTATAAGACCGAGATTGATTTCAATAGTAAAACTTGAAAAATGGTCAAATGCTTCAGGTACTTCAAACGAAGTCATTAAATACAAACAATGTTATGTGTTGATAATTAGTCATGTATAGGGTTTTGGGATTGAGTCTATTAATTGTATGGAAAGTGGACATTTCTTCTGGGGATGAAAAACTTTGACTGATTCTACGTATGGAAATTTCAAAAGTGATAAAGGCTTACAAAGCAAGAGTTAATGTTACCTCCTCCTACAGGTACAATTATTCCACCCTAGGGCAATAATGTCTCCTTTACAGGGATAGATGATACTAGCCATTAGGGAAATAAAGTTGTTAATCAAGAGAAAAAAACACTAGTCAATCAGCAATTGATAGAATTTAAAAGTCATAATTGAGTTGGGTTGATAGTGTGATGAAGAGATCTGATGTTTTCAGAGTGTCAAAAGGGAACTGTTTTTAACAAAGAGATAGTGAAGAATCTATTAAAAACAGGTCACCAAATCAGTCAAAACTGTGTTGGTCAGAATCTTTTAAGGGTCTTGGGACAAAGGGGGGTAAATTATTGTTTTGTTTATGTTTACAGTCTAAGATCTTATTAAGGACTGCAATCTACATGAAAGAACCTTCCAACACACCCAAACTCATAAATCTAAGGGAACACAGGGTTCAAGGGGAACAAGACCAGTTTGGAACAACATCCAAAGAGTGAACCATAGTAATTTCGCAAGAAACTCTAGGAACCCTCACCAAAGGAGATCCTTTATTCCATCAGCAGTACTTACAAGGGATGGGTTGATAAGTACTGCTAGACCAAAAATGAACACAACAGTACCTTCAAAAAGTATGCTAATGTGGACTTACAGGTTTGCTAGATCTAGAGTACCAGGCAGTACTTTCACGAAGTACTGATGGAAGTTATTATCCAAGGATGGATAGTAGAAGACCTAGAATCTCAAGTTACTCACCATCATCGAGGGTCTTTACCGCAAGGACTCTCTTATGACCACAAAGACCAATAGGGGAAAAAATTGTTAAATCGATCTGGGTAAAGAAAGGAAGTACTGTTGGGTCACAAACGGTACTTCCACAGAATACAAATGAAAAAGAGAGTGTTGTGATAAGTCCAAAACAAACATGGAGACCAAAGGGGACTTATCTGGATAATGTGCATAAGGATAATGGATCTTACACACTCAAGCAATTTGAGTATGAAACTCCATTTAGGTTATATGTACAGTTATGACTTGGGTCCCTAAAAGAGTCTAATTTTGAAATTTTTGTACAGGGCAATCCAGAAGACGTCTCATGGACTATGCTATCATTGACAGCATCTCTTTTGGTAGTGGGTTGGGAGGTATCGGTTTGGAGGGAAGCTCTGGAAGTATGATGACAGGAGCTAAAGGACAAGTTGTCTGACTTTAAAGAGTTCATAGGTGGTTATGTGGCCTTTGGAATGATTCTAATGGTGGAAGAATCTTCTGGAAAATTGGAACCATTAAGACATCATGCTTTAGTTTTGGGAAATTAGCTCAGGTGGAAGAGCTCAATTTTATCTCTTATCTGTTTTCAAATCTGTGATAAGAAGCACATTGTTCTCTTCACTGTAAAGAATGTCTTTTCCTATTCTCCAATATTCAAGTATTGTTGATGAAGATTTGGGTAATTCTGAGGCTCAGCTCCTAGAAAGATATGATGTCTACAGCGGGATCTAAAGATTTTATTCCTTGGTGGAATCCTCTTGGTTTGGTTGCAAAGGCAACAAATGAGGATGGTGTCCTAAGGCAACAGAAGGAATGGGGCATTGTGACTTCAAAATTATCAACAAGTTTGGTTAACAAGGTAATTGGTTAGGGGTTTACCTTCAAAGACATTCAAGCTTGATCCTCTTGTGTGGCATGTAGAATGTGGGTAAACAAGCGCACAGGGCAATCTGCAAGAAGAGATTGTAGGCAAAGACACTGTCAGAGAAGAGAACCTCTTGAATTGCTACACATGGACTTATTTGGACCTGTTTCAGTAGAGAGTTATAAACAAGGAAAAAGTACTGCTTTGGTAGTCACTGTTGGACTGCAGCAATTCAGTTCGGGTGGTTTGTCTTGGCTACAAGGATTGTTGAAACATATGATAGCTTTCTTGATTGGATTGTGGGTTTGGAAAAAAGGCTAAGACATAAAGGTGATGACCATCAGGTGTGATATTTGGAACAGAGTTCAAGAATCAACTTCTGAATGAGTTTTGTGCAAAGAAAGGAAATCAAGAGAGAATATAGCATTGCCAGGACTCCACAGCAAAATGGTGTTGCAGAAAGAAAGAATAGGACTCTATTGGAATGCTGCTAGAACTATGTTAGCAGACTCCCTTCTATATTCAATTTTGGGCTGATGATGCAGGCATATACTGCTTGTTATTGATTAATTGCGTGTTGGTGACTAAACTCAACTGAAGACTCCGTATGAAATCTTGATGGGAAGAAGATCTCTAACATCTGTTTCATGGAGACCTTTTTGGTGGATGCTCTCATGGTCTATACTTAATACTCTGGATCATTTGGGGGTTAAGTTTTGATGGCATGTCAGAAGAAGGATATTTGTTGGGATATTTCTACTAAACAGCAAAGGGTTTTTAGAGTCTATAAAGGAGCACAAGGAAAGGTTTCATGATGGTATTCATGTAAACTTTCTTGAGATTCCAGGAGAATCAAAAGGGAGAAGGAAAAGGTCCTGATTGGATGTTTGATCTTGACCTTTTAACTCCATTTTCCATGAACTACTTCCTGTCAAGAAAGAATACTTGTGTTGATTCAAAAAGAACAAGAAATAACTTATGTGATGCTGAAGGCATTTTAGCATGACCAGACATTCATTGTTTTCATAACCACTCAAGGCCTATGCCTCTCAGAGGAATTGTACTGGCTGCAAAAAAAGAAGTTTAAATTGTCCTCTGAAGATCAAGCTTTACATTGATGAGCTTGTAAGTTTGGTATGCATCTTAGATCTCTTGCAAAGCTCATATGTGATCAAAGGATTGTTTTGAAGAGGGGAAAAAAAGAGGAGAACATATCTATTGCAAAGGAAAAGAACATGTTGACTGTACTTTCACTCTATAGTACTGATAATACACCTCCTCAAAGTACTGGCAATTCACCTACAGATTTCTGATGATGTACTCAACAGTTGGTTGTTTTCCTCTACTAACTCTTTGGATGCTGTGAGATGGCGGAGTAGCTGACTACTACAACTGGATCATACCCATTGATGTTCCCTCTACTCCCCACACTTAGTATTGATTAGATTCATCCTCAATGTCAAATTATTGGCAAAAGTACTGCCGGGGTTCAAACAAGAGAAAGCTTCAAGACAAGAGTACTTCAATTTCAACTTCATAGCATTGGGTCTTTCATATACAAAGCAATTTAGTGAACTAACCACAAAGATCAGCCAAACATGCTTGTTTGCTGCTTTCTTATCTCAAGGAGGGAACCAAAGAAAAGAATGAAAGTCTCTCAGCCTTAGCGATGAAAGTTGGGTTGAAGCGATGCAAGAAGTAACTGGCTTCAATTCAAGATTACAAGAGGTTATGGGTGTTTATGTGATCTTACCAGAAGGCAATGAGGTGATTGGAACAAATTGGGTTTTTAGAAAACAAGAGATATGAAAACGGAGGTACTATTATTAAGAACAAAGCAGACGCCTAGTTGCACAAGGGTACAGACAAGAAGAAGGTTTGGATTATGTGATGAAGTATTTGCACCTGTTGCCACGATTTGGAGCAATCAGACCTCTTTTTTGGCATTTGCATATTTTCATGGGATTTTAATGTTCTATCAGATGGGATTGTCTCAAAAAAAGTGCATTTTTGTTGGCAAATCACAGAAGAGGGTATATGTCAATACCGCCTCCAGCGTTTTGAAGACCCTGCTCCATGTCCCAACAAGGTTACAGAGTACGTCAAGGCACTTTATGGCCTGCATTATCAAGCCCCCCAAGAGCATGGTATGAAAAGACTTTCCACTTTTTTTTGAAGCATGGATATAGAAGAGGGGCTATTGATAAACTCTGTTTCTAGTAAGAAGGATAGAAGAGATATTCATGTTGGTACAGGTATATGTTCTTGATGATATCATCTTTGCGATCTAACCAAGTATTCTATGGTGAAGGATTTTTTTGAAGGGATTTTTTGCAAATGGAAATTCAAGGATGTGTTCTTTGGGTGAACTCACTTTCTTTTTTAGGGCTTCAAGTAACGCAATATGATGGTGGTATTTTTCTAGTCAAACTCAAATATGTGAAAGACATATTCTCAACATTTTGACCCTTTTGAACATTAAGCCAGACATCTACTCTATTGAACCTCATAAATCTTAGGAATAGATGACGAAGGTGAAGATGTTGATTATTGTACATCTTTATAGGTCTAATGATTGGGTGTCTCATGTACTTAACTTGCTTCAAAGGACTGACATAAATGTTTGCTTGTTGTCTAGTGTGCAAGCATTTCAAGTCCTCCAAAGGTTCTCATTACTTGCTTGTCAAATATGGATCTTTTAGGTATCTTTAAACATCAACCTAATTTGGGTTATGGTATCCCTTTAAAGTCTCTCCTTTTTCATTTAGGATAGCTTTCTTTCGGATAGTGGACTATGCTTGGGGACTACCATGATAGAAGAATAAACTTCTGGGGGGGGAATTTCTAAATCTTGCTGAAAAAGACTAGTTTCTTGGCATGCAAGGAAAGGTGGTTATACAAACATTGTGGTGGCCTATACTCCTTGACAGATAAGCAGGAATTAATGTTGCAGCTGCAAGTTGTTGTGCTCAGGGTACTGTGGAGTGCCAAAATCAATACTTGATTATGGATGTAACCTTCTCATGATCACTGTGAAATCCATTTTATAAGACAATGAGCAAGCACATTTGCTTTGTGAAGAATCCTGTTTTTCACCTCATAGTCCAATGCTTATTTCAGATTCGACCTTCACTTTCATCGAACGATTGCTATAGGGCTATGGCTATTAATGTAGTCAAAAGGTTCATACTGAGACCTATGTAGCAGAGATTACTCACCAAAGGCTTTGATTTGGCTAAGGTTTACAATTTTTTAGTCTGGTAACAATTGGGCCATTGATTGAAACATTGAACCCATATAGCTTTTCTTTGGACGGGGGAGGATACATATAAGGTTACTGGTGATCACGGGTAACCGTATGTCTTTGGGTTTTTAGATTTTTCTTTTAGATTGGATCTTTTGAAGCACTCTTGCTATATTTGTAGGGAGGTGGATTGATTATGAATGATTTTTTCAGAATTGTGATGATTTGAAGAGTTTAGTTTGCAAGTGGTTGGAAGGGTTTGTCGTTGCACATATATGAGTTGACCTCTTTTTGTGTTGGAAAGTACTGCTAATCCAACTCAAAGTACTGCATTGCCTTAGAAAGTACTGCTTCTTTAGACAACAAAAAGAAGTACTGTTCTAAGTCTCGGTAAACGGTCAAACGTTTCGTTTTTGCGGCTAAATTTATATAAGACTTAATCTAATTGCCTATAACTTACTTTATTCAAAATCTACAACGGTGGTGTAACTTCGGTTAGTTTGCCGTCAGCAACCTATAAATTACTCAAACTGGAGAGAATTGCAATTTGTTTCTATCTACTTTACTTACTTTCATTTCTTTTTACATTACTTTTATTTCCATCCTCCGTACGCCACATTCCTTAAATTCTTTTTAAATGGCAAAAAACATCTCGCTCTTTTGTAACAAGCCAACATGATTTTGGTGTTGTGGCAAAGACGGCTCAGAATGCTGGATTTTTATCAAATCATCGACTTTCTACACTGGCTGTTGCTCCATTAATTATTCTTTGTTGGTTTCGATCTGATATCACTGGTCCCTTTGGCTTCAACAATTTTGGGGGCTACCGCTTCTCTACAAGGTGATCATATGTACCTAAAAACATTGCGCCAAGGGTAGCTGGCAAAGCAAAAGAAGATTTTGATTTCCTTGAAAGCAACTTTCGAGCTGGGACTACTATTTGGATGATGGAAAATGGAAAGTTGTTCTTGCTTTCCCTAAGCAAGTTATTTGGGACATGCTCAGAGATAATCGGCCTACGGAGGTGGTTAACTTTAGCCAAAACTCACTTTCTCTTAAACGTTATTTAGCCCTCTGTTGTGGAATGTACTTGGTCCATGTATTACTTCATGCTTAGTCCTAAAGTGCACTTCATGGAACAATTTGGGCGACAAACATTGCCTCTGTCTTGTAGGTCTAGCTAAAACCAAAAGTTTAATTTTCCTTGTGATTCTAACTGGGATGCTAGGACTTATTTTCAAAATGGTACTACACTGTTCTTATTGTTTCCTAGGTTCGTTCATATTGTTCTTGAACAAGCAGTTTGAATGGAGTGTAGACAGACTTCAGGACTCTGTTACCATCCGTTTCTCTTCCTTCCAATGGTTTTTACATTTATGAGGGGAAGCATATGTACTATAATTCTCATGTAGGATTACCCCTTGTCTCCCTCTATGTTAAGTTGTAGTCACAGCATTGGCAGCGGAGGGAAGAACAGAGCTTACTAGTCTCATTCTCAGGGATTGCAAGTTATGACATAGGGATGCTAAGGACTACAACTTCCTTAGTGTATGCTCTATTCTCATAAAGTGCTGCTCATTCTCTAAAGTGATGTCATTCACAAGTTACTGCTTCAGTACAAGGTACCTGCTTCCTTCAATGAAAATTTTTAAATCTCAAGGGGACTGCTAGAAATCCAAAAGGACTGCTGTCTTCCAAGGTACGGCTGAACCTCATGTTGACTGCTTCGATTCCCTATATCTTCCCAATGATTATATCCCACAGATGTGTTTCAAACATCTGTGAGGAGTTTTGAAGATGGAGGGACTTTTAGATTTATATGCTTTGAACAGAGAATTAGGAGACTCAAGAAGCATACTCTTTCTCAAGCTATACAAATACTCAAGCTCAAACGACCAAGCTCAGTAGCTAACAAAAAAAATTGTCCAAAATTTGTCAAGCCTCATGTGGATCAAATATCCATGCTCTTTTGGTTAAGAGAATCAAAAAATCTTATGAAGCAAATGAGACGAAGAATGAAGAATAGTAGAAAGTGTCTTCAGTCAATTTAGGGAGGAATAAGGTTGATGGAATTTTGTCTTGAAGAGCAACAAAGTTCAGAAGAAGATTTAGACATCCTTTCTTTGATGATACTGCTGATCAAGATGACTGCTCAGTTTACCAAATTTGGAAAAGAAAAGGTGATGAGACTGAAGAAGTTAATACTTGAGGAGAAAGAAGCTTTCTAATGTAAAGAGTTGGAGCCACAGAAAAGAAAGATTGGATTTAGAGACAACTCAAAGTACTGTAGACTGGGTCTATTACTTCCAAAGGATCCTAAATTTTGAGGCAGGAAAAGGAAGCAGCGACTTTCAGGCCCACTCCGCGTCAATTCATGGTTATGGACTTGAAAAGAACAATTAAAGCTGCTTGTGAAGTTCTTGGTTTTATTTCTAGACCAAGAGGTTTGCAAGCCATTCCTAATGGGTCCCATACAATCTCAACCTCAAACAGCCAATCAAGTACTGATACTCAAGGTACTGACCCTCAAAGATAAAGGCAAAGGGGTTTACTGTATTGAAGAACCTAAAAGAAGGTGAAAAAAGACTTTCAACAAATCAGGCCTTGGATGGTAACGAAATAATGATGAGGAGGTTGGTTGCTAGAAAATTCAAGCTGGTGGGATGCAGAAGAACGAAGGAAAGAAAGAGGTTTGAAGAATTAAAGGAAAACAAAGCCAAATGCACTACTTTGAGGAGGAAAACCTACTTCTCTTGCTCAAGAAAGGGAAAATTCAATATGATGAGCTTCTCCCTAAAAGGTCAAGGATACAAATTTTGCTAAAAAATTATGTATCCACAGAATGAAGGGAATTATATGACAAAAGTTCAGCATCTATTTATAGACTCCTTCAAAGACTTTATTCCAATGGATTCGGAGGGGGGGAAAGAAATGGGTAATGTTGAAGGGTAGGAAAGAGATGCAAAAAGACTCTTAAGGAAAAGGAAGGGCCTACATTATCTGAAGAAACAGCCATCAAAAAGCCTAAGTTAAGAACGGAAAGAAACAATTGATGAGCTCAGAAATTATCATAGGGTTTGGTGACTTTGAATAAGAGTGTATCACTGATAAAGAGTCATTAGAAGGATATCTCCATGATTACAGAGTCCAAGTTATTGATTCACCTGAGGGAGAGATTTATGCATTCACAGAGAAAATAATCATTTTAGGGCTTTTGATACTTTATGGGAGATACTGCATGTCTTAGATAGACAAGATTTATATCACCTATATCGAGTTGTTGATGACTATTATGAGCACATTCCTCCAACCGGCTTAGGTTTGATGCTTCTGGGTGATCTAAACTTTTTTTTGGGAGGACTAGCTGAATCAAGTGATGATTGACTTCTGGAAGGATCAAGAAGAATGGGAGATTATAAGATGGAGGTTTCATGAATCTTCGGGAGTGCATACACTAGAGATAGAAGATGGCACTATGATTCACATGCTGGCTGAGAGAAGATATCCTCTATCAAGAGAGTTGATGATAAGGATGCTGGAACATGGAATGGAAGTTGAAGACGAAAGTGAGACAGCCATTACTTTGATACATCTGTTCATTTTGTGGACAAATAGAAGATGGTGACCAATGTTAACAACTGGTATGTTTTTATCAAAAATTTTCTTAATGTAATATCTTATTTGATAAACATACTTAACTGTGAAACAAAGCAGTACTTGTTTAAAGTACTGCTAGTGTAAAACAAAACAGTTCCTTGATGAAGGTAACTGACTAGTTAAAAAGTTGTTGTTATTGACATATTGTGAAGATTTGAGTGTAGCAAAAAAGAATTAAGGCACAGATATTAATGGGTCAAAATGTTTTAAGGGATTGAGTGTTGGTTAACACCACACAGCAAATGGTATTCAATTAACCAATGGTCTTTACAAAAAATAAGTATTGATAGTCCCAAATCAAAAGTTTTGGTTCAAAGACATCTCAAATCTGTTTGATGGTTGGTCAATTACAAAAATTGTATGGTGTCAATACACAATGGATATTTCACTGAAATTATTGGCTACTCCAAAGCAAACGGTTTTTGGTTAAAGAGAACTCAAACTCCGTTGATTGCTTTAATAGTTTGCTCAAAAACTATATTGGTCCTCAACTCCACCAAATGTTATATTACTGTGAGTTGAATAGTTCCTGAGCAAACGGTACAGGTTAGGACTAATAAAAATCGTTTTTGGTTGTTTGTAATGGGACTTACCAAAAGTCATTATAGTACTCAACACACTATGATTCATGTTTCTGTGGGTTGAAAGTGATTTTTCAGTTCATCATGGATTATAACTTTCTCTATGTACCAAAGGATACTGACTGCCCAAGGAAGTGAATGGCTACTTGGTAAAGGCTCATAAAATCAATTCATGTTGATGGGAAAAGACATGTTGTGAAACGAACAATATGTTTTGAGGCAAAAGACAATGATTTTTGAAGATATGAGATGTTCAAGATAAGAGTTTTCCATTTCAAGATGTCCAAAACAGATTGTGTACAGATACAGCTCAAAGGATGGAAGCTTAAAAAGCTTGAGGCAAGTACTGCTTAAATGCAAGATAGACTGATGCTTATAAAGAAGACCAATATCAAGAAACTTGGAAGTCAAGCAAGTAGAATTCATGTTAGGGGAGGATTGTTGGATAGTACAAGTCAAAAGGTCAAGTTCTGCCAAAGTAAAAGTACTGTGAATGAAAAGATCAAAGACTGCTCTATAGTAGAAGTCAAGGTACTGCCAGTCAAAGATCGTAGTTATGCCGTGGAATATAGGGAAATACTATAAAGTTTAAAACGGTGGTTTTAGCATTTATCTTGTAACAGTTATTAGTGTTATAGTATCAATTAGTGTTTATGATATACAAGCAAATATCCTTTTTTCAGACTATACATCTACTAGAGGTTATTCCTTATGTTTATAAAAGGATTCTAGGAGATATTAGCATATAGAACAAACATTAGAAAACACGAAGTTATAGAAGATTAGTGTGTATAGGGATCTGCAAATTTAGGCAGATTCAAAAAAGGTTTATAAAAGAAATCGTTTGAGGAAACTACTGTGTGTTCTTCTATTAAGTACTGCCAACTAGATACTCCGACTAGTTAGAAAGTTATATCAGTGTTTTATTAGAGGAATAACGATCCTAATTAGCGACTCAATACGAACATTCCAAGGCCCACAAATGGTATGCCCATGGGGATGCCCATGACATTATGGGCTATCGCGACGGAGGATTAAGGCCATGAGGCCCAAGCTAGCGTACACTGTGCGCAGCTATCTAGAACACCCATTACGAACGAGTCATAATCATGAGGTGTGCACGCTAGTTACTAAATAAAACGGTGAGACTCTCGGATTACTAACTAATTTAATGGATAAACCATTAGAGGTTTGGTGAGTATATAAAATTAAATAATTATAATGGGAGTAATTAAAGATTTAGTGCAATATTTAATATTACACATTGGAGCAAATAAATTTTAGTGTAAGCATATTCTTAAAAGATTCATATTTTACACTATTATAGTGCAAACTAATAGTGCATACATTGGAAATGCTCTTAAGCTAGAAATATCGGTCGTGAGCAAGGCTCTCGTGAGGCTGCGTGAGCCACTTCTCACGCGTGACCACCGATGCGAGTGGTGTCGCTCGCGCGTGACGAGGGTGGAAAAAAAATGGTATCGGTGAGCCACAAGCTTTTGGGGCATTGTGTAATTGTGGGGCCCTCATAAACGGGTATAATTTGTAAAAAAAAAATTAACCTTTCATTTTATTTATCTATAAATACCCAGTCTATTTTATCATTTTATACAAAAATTTTATATACACTTTCATCAACTATTCTAAATGGCTTGTTCGGTTCCACATAGCGACGATGAAATCCAAGCTTTGGTTCAAAAACAAATTGACGAAAATATGGTTCATCAAAAAGCGATTCTGGATTTAGCCTTGCAATTTGATAATGCATGCACAGCTAAAGACGATCTTAGAAAAACATACGAGAAATGTAATGACATTCCACAAGAGAGTCGTGCTTTGATCGTCACTTTCTTAAAGGAAGGTTCTGATAAAGATTACGAGCTGAATCTTTCTATGTATGGGAAGGCGGCAAAAATAGAAAAACTAATGAAACACTAGAGATTGGTGATGTATTTCTTAGTGAGAAAGAGTTACATCAACTACATCTAGATGAAGAAGCCTTAAGAGAAACACAAGAAGAACAAGCAATGGATGAAAAAGAATGGGAGGAATTCATGAAGGAAGAATAGGCTCATGATGAGTTATTCAGGTCGGAATTTGGGGTGCGATCTAATTCAGAATATGATACAGATTAATTTCCGTATCGGATGTCGTAATTTATATTTATGTTGTATTTTTAATTATGTATGTCGTATTTTATTTTATGTATGTTGTATTTTTATTTTGAATAAAAGTTTTAGTTTTTAATAAAAAAATGGGTATAATGGTGAGAGGTATTGGGATTGATAATAGTGTAGTGTGAGAGGGGGTGATGGTAAAAAGTAGGAGAGAGAAAGCTGATGTGGCGCTGATGTGTCCGGTGAGGATGTATTTTTTGGTGTGACTGATAAATGCAGCCTTACAGATGTCAAAGTAATGAGGAGCTGTTAAATTTATTTTATTTTTTGTTTAGACCTTTAAAACGTGAATATTTGTTTAAAAATTTTAAATTAAATTATGTGATGAATAAAAACATAACATGTTAAAAACAAGTTTTATTTCAATTAAACCTTTATGTCATATTTTTTGTTAATTAGAGATATTGTGTTTATGAAAGAAAAAAAATCGGAATTATGTTTATTAATATTCCGTTCAAAATTAAAATAAATAAACACATGTTCACATGGATGACTTTTAGACTTTTAGTAAATTAATTTCTTTTTATCTGGTTATTTTTATTTGATCGTTTTTTTTAAGTTCAAATAGTACTTGATGTAAATAACATCGAAGTGGTCAAGCTGGCCTCGCTAGTGAGGAATGCTCTATCATGTTTGAGTGTTTGTTGTAGTGAGCTCATGCCCTCTTGATGTCGGGTAAATCATTTATAGACTATATACTAAAGATCAAAACAAAAACGACCAACACATGTGTCGTTTTGTAGCTGGGCTCACTTAAGCATGCTGACATTGGTCCAGGTCCAGCATAAGTTTTTTTCTTTTCTTATAATCTTTTGATAACACACCGGTCTAAATCTCTCCCACCTAATCTTCCATTTAGCCAACTCCAAAGCATCAACCACCTTCTTCATCATTATCTACCAAGATAGAAACAAGATAGGAAAAAGATCATTCTAGAAACATATTGCATCATTCTAGAACTAACCTAGATAGAAACAAGATAAGATGAAAACAAGATGAGGAATGGGAAATCAGTCTTGGCTTCGCTAAACAAAATTCATAAACACAAAAAAGGTACTAAATTTCTTA
>BQNB010107130.1:0-23233 GCA_026074375.1 Tanacetum coccineum | reverse complement strand
CTTTACCTTGATCCATCCAGCGCAGCAGTACTTAAACATATATGTACTTCCAAGCAACAGTGTCAATCATACACGAATCCTATCATACCAAATAGCAAATATTCAATGAGTCTGTTGCTTCTTCTTTTCGATGAACACTATCATCACAACAACAATGAGCTCTTCGTAAATCTCAAATTGATATCTTTAGCATATGTTGCTTCCCCTTGAATGATCACATACAGTTTTAACATGCTATTGCCCAAACAGTACCTTTAAGTACTCGAACAGTACTTTCCATAAACCAAGCATCATCTTACTGCTTCTTCTCTTTCTAAGAACGTGTAACATATCCTGTTGTTATCTGTTACATCAACTCCAAACTCCATCACGTTTGAAACCAACAGCATCATCAATGATTCTTTTAAAATCATGGCTTCATCACCATACAACCTGCTGTAACATTCATTATCTTCGCACCATGACCAAGCAAACACATCGACTTCTTCTTCATAAAAGATTAATATTTATAAAACCCTTAGGAATTAGGGTTTTGTTGAATCTTGCGGATCATTAGAACGAATCACCAAGCAACTATCTTGAACTTCTCTGTTTTGAATAAGCTAGGGTTTGGAAGAAACCCTAGTTTTTCTTGAATTACAAAAACAAAAACTTGAAAATAATACCTTTTCTGCAGCCAAATTCGTCATAGCATAACTTTTTAATAAAAGCTTATCTTGACGATCGCTCCGGTCAGATTGTAGATATATGTGTGTAGAACCTCCAATTAAAATTTCGCGACGATCCAACGGTTAACGAATGAGTTATGACTGTTTTACCATGGCTGCCCAGAAAAATACGAACTTAGAAACCATATACGAATTTTAGGTTTCTTCTTCATTCTTCGACCATAAAACCTTGAATCCTAGATCGAGAGCCACAAGGCTCTGATACCACATGTAGAGAATCGTTTTAGCTCATCTAGGATAGTTTTACAGATAATACTGAACACGCAGCGGAATAATAAGAAAGCAATATTATCAAACAAGGTTTTCTTTATTGAACGTTCTCCTATTACCCCAACTATAACTTGGGGCTACACCAACTACTATGGTGTACTAACTAACTAACTAACTAAACATCTACATCTCTACGTGTTTACTCACACACACATTTTTTTGGATGCATAAAACAATATGTCTATGATCTCTTTATATAGGGAGAGATCATGACTTACATAAGAAGATAAGTATAAAACAAATAAATCTTTTCCATATTAAACTTGATTTTCTGATATCTTCTATCTTCATAAGGAAATCTTCCATCTTAATCTTTAACTAAATCTTCTAAGAATTCTTCATGTGCTCCACCAGCTTGAAGAATCTCTTATTGTCGATTTAGGTCCTTTTCCTTTAAGTCCTTCTTGTTTCATTCTTTTATTTGTTTGTCTCATCAAATCAAGAATCCCAACAAAGTGTAAACTTGTACACCATTAAATAAAAAGGTAAGTGTTAAACGCGAGTTAGGCCAAGGTCAAGGAACGAAGACGACAAGGTTCGTAAAACTTACGATCACAAAAATAATAACAAGACGTGTCGTAAATTTTTACGATGCTTAAAACGTTTAACGAATGCGCGGTCAAACGTTGACTCGCAAATCGACTAAAAATAATAATTTCTCTAATTCGTTCGTAATAAGATACGAAAATAATTATTCACGACAAATAAAATTTTAAATATCGACGTTCGTTCATACGAACTTATAAAATAATAATTATGACGTCGAATTCGCGATCATCATACGCGTCGTAAAACTCGGGTTATTATATTCCACCCACCTTAAGGGAGCGCCGTGTCGGTGCTCGTCCTTTCTTGCTCATCTCAATTTCACTTAGAGTGAGACGGTTCCCTCATGATTGAACGGTCTCACGTGCTCGAACACAAAAGATCACACGTTATAATACTCGCCTTGACGATTCCAGATGGGAAGTTAACGAAATAAATGGTAATCTATACCAAACAGACCAAAAATATAATCACAATCGTTCTTATCACGAGAGACGAAATAAGCCACGAAACATATCCGGGAAAGCATAAATCGTGTCATTTTTAAACGAAAGACTTTAAATGAAAGATCAACCCAAATCTTAGCTTGGTGATCATTCCAACAAAACAAAGCGCACACCGCTACACAAAACCGAAATATACGCCGCTAACTAAAACCAAAACATACGTCAACAATCAAAACCAAAATATACGTCATTATCCAAAACCAAAACATACATCGCCCTCCCGGTCTCATTAAATAATGCACCACCGGTTGCAAAAATAGTCCAGAGTACATATGACCCCATCAAACGCATTATAGCCTCATTACACATACCCACATAATCATATAAGCACATATTCTCCTATTTGTCATTTTAAAATGACTTTATATTTCGACCTAGCTTTACTTAGGCACTTTATCACCCTTGCTCGTTATCACACTTAGCAACAATCATGCTTGCTTTCTATAAGTCTTAGCAAAGTAACCGTGCTTACTTATTAGGAATCCTCAGCAATATCTATGCTCATCACGCGGGTTCATACCCAACCGATCAATTGCTCATTATACCGGGCTTTCCAGATGGCCAAGCTTCTTGGTAATTATCTCGACTTAATCACGGCTAGGTTTTAGCCAACCATAGTCATGCTTGTGGGTTAACAAGCCACAATCAAAAATGGACTATCAGGCTTACGTACCTCTCCAACCAACCTTCACCTACCTTCGGGTAAGTATACCCATTCACTCACGTCTTAAGCCACATCACGGGCAACACAAGAAGCGACATAAGCGCTTACTACCATTCAAAAGTACATAGCGCATAAAGCACATTTTTCACATAATTCAGCGGTGATAATCCCACTAGAAAACACATATTGTTAAAAGACAATTCGAAGACAATCAAGAAAACAATAGAGCACCATGGGCTCGTTGCTCGTTTGACGAAAAATTAAAATTTCAACTCCAACGTTTCCGCACCGCGACTAGCATAGTCGACTCGGTCCTAATGCATCGCATCGAATCCTAGATTACTCAACTAATCAAGTCGAGATAATTACGCACATTCCTAATTCAATACCGTTTGACTTAAGACGTTAGCTACTTTGATTGTTTCTCCAGGATGGAAACGGATGTCGCCATTCGGTTGGAATCTCTAATCTTTTCGCTCTTTTATACGCACACTAAGTATTCACGTCAAGGAGTAAGGACCACCATACCTAACCTTAAGTCAGGAGTCGCTTAGTGCCTCATTCTAATCCTCGACGATTTCAGGTATATTTACAACTATACTACCACTACTTTCCCATTTTGGGGAAAAAAGTCTTCTTCACGGTCATCAGTTGATACACCAAAGGCAACACATATCTAATGTAGAAGAAGTCTTCTCCATTTCTCATTTTCAACCTCGGGACTAACCATCTTAGCTTCCACCCACCTTGGGAATCTTTACATCTTCAAGAAGATCCTTTCTCAGTGTCAGTATCCGGTTTACACCCTTGATAGCTCAAATCTACCATTGCTCACTAGCATACCGACTACACTCGGTCTCGACACATATCTCCCTAACAACCGTCGGTCTACATTACCATGAACTAGACTTCACTCCTTTCTAGACACACTCGTTCCGAACAATACCGTTGGCATTTTCCCTTCGTGACGTCTCGATCATAATGACTCGCATGAGACTCTCTCCATGCAGTCAATAGGAGTAGGGTTACCTGAATAAGACTCCGTAGCAGGGGTAAAAATATTTTCTCCTTCCGAGAAATCCAACTCGAACAATTTTCCAAAACTCGACATTTTAATAGATGACGATTATTCCAACATAGCGTGGTTCTTCCTAAATTATGCATAGTTGAACAAGTTATGCATAATTGAGGACCAAACGACATCATGTCCATCCTCGTCAAAACGTTCATTTTTCATACGCTACACGCGTAAGTGATTTCCTTGATAAAAAAAATATTTAATGAGTAAAAATTTAATTATTTCAAAAGAAAGAAAAGAAGATAGCATCGTTCCATCCTCCATTCTCATTATTTACAATATATATATATATATATATATATATATATATATATATATATATATATATATATATATAGTAGAATGAGATCGGTAAAAATTTAATAATCCGGTGGAAAACCCAAAAAACTCAAACAGATACCTTAAAAATACTAAACAGATGCCCTAACTGTGCGGCAACTCTTCTCGAAAAAATTAGGGCATCTGTTTAGTTTTTTTAGTGCATCTGTTTGGTTTTCTAGGTTTTCCAGTAAAATATGGTTTTCTCTAGAACCCATCCCTATATATATATATATATATATATATATATATATATATATATATATATATATATATATATATATATATATATATATATATATATATATTCATTTTTGAAAGAAAATTTATTTGACACCATAAGGTCAGTTTATGAAACTTGAAAACATATTTTTCCATTGTTTACACAAATAGTTTATACAACAAAATCAGTACAATTCGCGCAATGACATTTGTCCAACACACAAATTCATTATTGCAATTCCACAGTTTTAAAATTATCAATTCACAAAACATCATTTAATACAGTTCGGTCAATGGTCACAGCAAGTTCCAAAAATAATACTCACTCATGGACTATGCAAGCAAGTATCATATACGTGCGGAGGATACACCAACCAGAATTATTCCACACTCGGGGTTAAGTCAATCTAGTAACAAGACCACTCAAAACATCAACATCCACAATCACACCGAACTCATAACCAAAGATAACCATAATATTTTCATAACCATAACAATAATAACAATGTTGGGGGTAGTACACGTACAACCAAAAATCCCCCAACAATTACAATCTTCGGTTCCAAGACCGATACATCCAATCATGATGATTATTAAGTTTCTAATACATGAATCCTAACATATCCGAATAGCTGCGGTGTTTACAAAAACAAAATACACCCGACAGCCTGACCTCACTAACTGACACTAGCTGTTTAGTGACTGTACAAATGGTCATAATCTGATCTAAAAATCAAAATAATCAATCAATTGGACTATTGAGGTCCTAGTGGTCTCCTCTCCAGATCAGCGAGTCTTCTGATCATCCCAAGAATGCATTGCATCAACGTGCTCTCACGGCTGCTCAACTCACAAACCGTAGTCTGCAGCTGCTGAATCTGCAAATCTATCTGCTGCACAGCTGCCTGCAAAGACTACACCTGCTGAGTCAATCCAGTAATCACCTCATCTCTCTGGGCGTAATCTGCTGACCCTGCTCCATCTGAGTGCCAACCTGCTCAAGTCTATCTGCGGCATAAACCATCTGGGATGCCATAACCTGCACCTGTCCCTTAACAGCAGAAATCCTGGGGCCAATCTCTCCGATAGTGATGCCATCCGCTACCTCAGCGTCACTCACATGGATTACCTTTTTTACAAGTTGTCCGTGTCTGTACTCTAGGTTACCGAAGCGGGTACTCAAATCCTCGATCACCGATGGAGGTACAGGAAGTCCAGGTGATGGGAGGGGAAAGACTGTCCCTCAGCAGCAGCAGTGGATGGACCTCCTACCTCTTAAACGCTCGGTAAGGGCACCGCTAGCATCAGAGGTGGTGTGACGGGAGCCATCAGCCACTCCTCGTCCACCTCCCAGACCTCCTCCTCATCGAATCCCTTAGAGTCATCATCCCCAAAATCATCATCACCAAACAGCATGGCTATATCCTCATCCATGTCAACCACTGGAGCGATCACCTGCTCCTCTGCCTCAACGATCAGCTCAGCAATCTCGTCATCTAACGGGCCAACCATCGACTCGTCCACCACAGCTCCAAGTTCTCCAAGTAATGGCACGTCTGCCTCAATCCACCTGTTGTTGTTGTTCGGATTACCAGCATAATCGTAAGCTGGATGCGGCTCCGGCTCATCCATAGGAAAGTCGAACACACGGTTCGGTGACAAAGGTTCGCCCATGATACTACAAAAGAAAGGAAATACTTATATTAGTAACCATCATACATATTTTTAATAATATGTAAAATTATACTCATCACATATTAGGATGATTTCATGATATTGCATTAAATGCATAAAGAAATTAAACTTTTCGCGAGGTGTGAATACCGAGTTATATATATATAACCATACATCATAGAACGGATGCCGTATATATATACTTATATAATCATTACTTATACCAAGTGTATCCCACTTGTCACGCACATAATATGCAATCAAAGCATCACATAAGGCTTCTAAGGATCGGGAACAACACGCGCGCGGATATCGGACAACGGTGAAAGACTCGTGAAATTTTCCAAAAACAGTTGTAGTCCAAGTTTTGTAAAACGACTTAGTTCGCTACAACTCGTGCTCTGGTACCACTCTGTAACACCCCCAAAATACGATACGCAGCGGAATACAACATTTGGGGTGCTACTTCATAATACATACACACGAGTCCCAGTAAACGTTCAAAGATACGTTTATAAAACAAAATTTATTTTATTTATAAGAAAAATCAGAGTTACATAGGTCCCAATACCAACGTAGAAATTTAATTCTAAAAGTCACAACGCGACTTGGTTTCTAAAAACATTGTTTTAATTCATGACACTACTTCACCGAGACACCGTCCTTGATGTCCGCATTCCGTCCCATCCAAGCCATCAATAGCACCAATACCTAAGATACATGCTTAAAAATGTTAACAAAACGTTGAGTGAATTCACAGAGTTTACATTTAACAGTTAGAACCCATATTTGGTTCAACAAAGCATATAACATTGCTTGCAAGGCAAGTTATAAAAGTAATGATTTCCAACTAACATGAGCCCGTGTACCGAACCTTAACACATTCATCCCGTAGGATAAATATTGGCCGGGAAGTATGCCACTACCCCTAGTCTCAATACAGAATGTCCGTTAAAGGGTGTTCACTAACGGATTCAAACCCCGGACAGGGTTGTCAAACCCAATAGATCTATTTAATGCATTAAGCGTTCACCTCCTCGGTAATTAACGGTCACACAACAAAAGGCATATACTCAATAGTAATGGAATCATATCACGTATCAAAACATATTGCGTTCTCATTTTCATAAAACAGCAAGTATCCCCCTCGCGGGTTAAAAACATTTAAAACAGTTCGAAAGCGAGGCTATGAACTCACCTTGATCGAAGCCGAAGATCAAATAACCGAAACAATCACGAACTACTCGACAATGAGCTCAACCGCGACCTATAATTTATGTCGCTCAATTATCCGTAAGATACGATCGGATAGTGTGCGCATCGCAACTATTAGAAATAGTATAAGTATACATACACATGTGATGAGAAATCCACTTGAGCGTCCTAGATCCTAAACTTCACGTAATTGAGTTACGATCATTCTTTCATTTATATTATACGTTACTTATTCGAAAACTTTCTATTTTTGGAAACTTTCTATTTTTAGAAAGTTGCTATTTTCGGAAAGTTACCATTTTTAGTAAGTCCCGTCTTCTAATTATATTTATAATAATATTTATTTATCTCATCACTCGTTCGACGCTCAATTTGGTTATCGTTTACTTGTATCGGTGTTATATCCGAATATTTCAAAAGTTTCTATTTTTCGAATCTTCTTTACTCATACTAATCGTTAAGTCTAAACTATTATACTTATAATAATAGTAGCGTTTATTATTTTTATAAACATTCAATAAGTCTTGTATTAACCCGTTGACTTTCAAAAGTCAACGTTGAACTTTACTTTGACTTTGACTTTATGTATATATATTACTAGATCTGACCCGCTCAAAACGACCCGTTATATCACATTTTCACGACTCGGACTCTAAAGAGATTTTATGCAAAACGACATTCCGGACAACTTTTTAGTTTTAGCCGAGACCCGAAACTCGAAAGAAAATGACCAAAATGCCCCTGCAAGTTTCTGCAGGAACTTGTGGCATTTTTAATAAAAGTGCAGAATTTAACCTTTGATTTTGACCCGTTATTACTCGATTTTAAAACTAGCAAGCCTCGCGGCAAAGTAAAACGCCATTCCGAGCAACTTTCGTGTTTTGCCGAAAGGCCGAAACGGACTCGAAAATGATCAAAACGGACGTTTAAAATTCTGTCAGCAACTAGTAATTTCCCAAAAATGCTGAATTTTTCACTTAAATTGTATATCTTGTTTTCGCTCTAGTTCCTTCGTTATTAGGAGTTAGAAGCTCCATTTTATATCAAAACGATCGTTTAAGAAAGCTTTATCATATTTTTTAATCAAAAATCAGATTTCACAAAACCTCGATCTTCGTTTTCCGCGCCAAAATTTCTGCCCAAAACTTACATCTTACAAAGTGCGCCAAAATTCATTTTTGACCCAAAAACTCATTCACGGCACATCTAAAATGGTCTATAATTCACATTTAACTCGCTCAATCAATTTATAACAAAAACTAACCAGACGACGCAAGATCTCATGGATTTCATCACATGGAACAAGTATAATTAAATCAAATGAACGAAACGAACAAAGCAAATATAAAAAGAATGCTCACAATGCTTATTGTAGCAAGATCGGACTCGATTATACTCGACTTGTCCTTTTTGTTCCTTTTGGCCGTGACTTCGAACCCACAACCATACCAAAATCAAAACTAAATCCAATCCAACTAATCTAGATTAATAACCAATTTAGAAAATACACCTTTGTGTGCCTCTTCCTTGGTTCGAACCCACAACCGAACCCAAAACCCCTCAAGTTTTCACAATCGAACTTTATTAAAACTCTTCTACCCCTTTTCCACTAACCCCTTAATCTTTAGTTAAATCAAAACTCCACTAGCTTTAACAAAACTCAATCTATGCATAAACCTTAATGCATGTGCCTTTTTCTTCCATTGATGATCTTAAATGCACCATCTAAACAATATTAGATGGCTAGAAAAATCAAAACACCAAATGTGTTTGTTTGCTTGGCTCGTTCGAACTCAAAAGAAAGAAGAAGACAAGAAATCAATTTCTTTCAAGCTATAATACTTTAGGAATCATTGGGTTTATGTTTTAAATGGGTTTTCAAGTGTCAAAATAGATTGAAGATACTTGTGTTTGTGTGTGTTTACTCGTCCGAACCCAAGGGAGAGCAAAGAAGGAGATGAAAATGAAAGCTTGAACTAGGTGTTTACTTGTGTGGGAATAAAATTAAACTAGGCAAGTAGTGAAAGCATAACACAATGATATTGCTTTGGACTCAAATTATGTTTTTGTGTGCTTTGTCCTTTAGGCGTCGGCTAATTTATCAGAGGCATGTATGTATATATATATATATATATATATATATATATATATATATATATATATATATATATATATATATATATATATATATATACATACACTATTTTATTACTTGTATTTTTTTGGTGTAACATTTTATTAAAAGTGTAAACTTGTACACCATTAAATAAAAAGGTAAGTTTTAAACGTGAGTTAGGCCAAGGTCAAGGTACGAAGACGACAAGGTTCGTAAAATAATAACTTACGATCACAAAAATAATAACAAGACGCGTCACAAATTTTTACGATGCTTAAAACGTTTAACGAATGCGCGGTCAAACGTTGACTCGCAAATCGACTAAAATAATAATTTCTCTAATCCATTCGTAATAAGATACGAAAATAATTATTCACGAAAAATAAAATTTTAAATGTTGACGTTCGTTCACACAAACTTATAAAATAATAATTATGACGTCGAATTCGCGATCATCATACGCGTCGTAAAACTCGGGTTGTTACAAATAATCAACTAGGCTTTATGTAGTGCTTAGAATACTATTATGGTTGTGTCTTCTTTATTTAATTCCTAGTCTTGTAATACTCATACTCTTCTAGTATGAAATTAATATATTATGAATGAACTTCCATTATCATTATGGGTGTTTTGCATGATTTATTTAGATGGCTATTTCTTCTCTCTCTATTATTAGATTTGTATATATTTGTCGAGATATTGCTACTTGTTAGAAATGTTTTTTGCCCTTGTATTTCTAACTTGGTTTTGTAGCAAAATCCCATAAGCTCGATCCCTTGGTTCCCCAAAAGAGGGGGAGCATACATCAAGGAGAGTCTTGGCATCGTCGATTTCTTCCTTCTCTACTCGACGATCAACCTTTATGGATTCGACAAAAAGGGGGAGAAATGAATCATAACTCATTAATAACTTGCAAAATTTTATTTTTATCTAAAATGAGTTTATATTTGGTCATCATCAAAAAGTGGGAGATTGTTAATACAAATAATGCCTAAAAACGTTATTTATATTTTTCGACTCCTCTACGATAAAAATAAACTATTATGTTAATCGTAAATTTCTATTTCAACATAAATCACTTAAGGTATGAATAAACAAATCATTAAACATGATCAGCGTTCAAGAAAATATTTTTTCGTAACCATTACATTTCTACAAAAGTATTTTTACAAAAATTAAAATATACTAAATTTTTTTATTAATAAAAGAAATGTTTTATTTAATTATAAAAATTTGAATATGATTTCCCCCCAAAACAGAAGGTTTTATACCAGTTTCAACCTTCCCCACTAAAAGACAAAAATGAGAGCGTCTACCTAGGGGCGGCCCCTTGATAGGCATGATGGCCCCCAGATATATCTGGGACCGCCGCCAGGAGACGTTGCCATTTGCTGGCTATAAATACTACACTATTCCCTGCAGATTTTCATACCTCTTAGCACGAATTTTTCAGATCTCTTTCTCTCACTAAAACCTTCTTTCTCTCTCTAAATCTCTTGATCACTAACATAGTTTAATCTTGTTTCAAGTGATCCAATCTCATCTTCTACCTTCTATCTTCCTCTATCAAGTGCAAGAGAAGAACACTCGTATTCGCTAAGAAACAAAGTGTTATAGATTAGTGATTTCTTCTATCTTCTTTTAAGATTCAAACCTCTATGTTCTTGGTCTTGTGTTTGTGAGTAAAATCGGATAGTGTATAAATCCGATTGTGTTGATCGTGTGTCAGTTAGTATTTTAGTCCTTATAATACATTGGTGAAGTAGTAGATTGATTCTAGCTAAGATTAGGACTCGACATTTAGCTTAGTTTCAGAAAACCACGTAAGCGACGTGTAAATGGTTTTCTCCGCCTAAAGGGAGCTTTTTTACTTAGTGAAATCTTAAGTCGGATACTCGGGGAGTGAAGTAGGTCGAAGAAGAGCTTTGTTGCCGAACCATTATAAATCTTGGTGTTGTGGTTTGATCGTTGTTTCCCTTATCTCTTTTATTGTGTTTTGTATATCTTTCATTGTTTATATTGTGATTGTGAGTAGATAGATATATTGTTGTTTCATATTGTTGGTTGATTGAAACATACAAATCGAATCTAATTAATTTTTGAATCAAAAATTTAAAACGCCAATTAACTGGTAAATTATTCAACTCCCCCTTCTAGTTTCCACAAACAACGCTTTAGGGAACAGTGTTGACAATTGTTCTCCCTTTATACCGACTCTTCGCATTTGTTTGACTTTCTTGTACTTGCTTTTATAAAGTTCCCATGCATATTTTATATTTAGTTTCAGAGATGAAGTATTTAGAGTCAGTAAAACTCTGTCAAATCTCAGTGCCTTTACGTTATTTTTAGCTCAGGTATTTTACTTACAGATACCGCATCACTGAGGTCAAGTGGATCTTCAGTTGACGTCCTTGAAGCTTGTTGTTGATTGAGCTTTACACAACATTCCCTGACTTCTCATCAAGATGTAAACTATTCACTCTTCTTTAGTAAGCAACATACTTACTGATTCTTTAGTGAGCAACATATTCACCGATTATTAGTGACACTCATTGATTTTTATCAGTAAATAACTCATCAATAAGTAATAGATTATATGTTGTATTATAGATCATATATTAATAAATTAATTCAAGTTTTAATAGTTTGACAACACTTATATCTCTAACTATTTGATTTAATACCTTCCGTAATTATGTCAATCTTATTATCTATTCAACAAAAGTACTTAACAAGGAACTTTATGCCCATGCATTGTGGCTGTACAAAATTATATATTTATGGTATAAACTTTCTCTATATATAGATTTTTATTTAATACATGCCGACATAAAAATAAAAATGTTATGCATGCAAATCGACAGAACACACGCTACCTAAGAATCCGGAGTTGTAGGTTCATGCGGGTGGACACCTTAAAATAAAGCATTTCATAAATAAAATAAAATAAAGCACACTTAGATTAAATTATATACATATTAAAGAAAGGCTAACGTGTAATAAAACTTAACCATCAAGGAAGAAAAAGGTATATTGGACTAATAGTGTACTAGTATGTTATTAGAAAATTTGAAGGACTAACATGTAATAAACAGTAACCACAAAGGACTAATAATGTATGTTATTAGAAATTTTAAAGAAGGACTAACATGGAATATAACTTAACCACCAAGGAAGAAAAATGTATATTTTTATTCATTAATGACTAATAATGTATGATACTAAAAAATCAAAGGACTAACATGTAATAAAAAGTAACCACAAAAAACTAATGGTGTATGTTATTAGAAAAATCGAAGGACTAACATGTAAAAAAAGTAACCACTAATGACTAATAGTGTATGTTATTAATTTTTTTTAGGAAAGACTAACATTTAATAAAACTTATTCATCAAGGAAGAAAAATGTATATTATCATTCAATAACGACTAATAATGTATTCTTGGCATCAAGCCTTTTGATAAGGGAAACTTACCTATGAAGTATTCAGGTGTTCCTCTCTTAGCTAACAGACTAAGTGTGACCAATTGTAAAGTGTTGGTGGAAAGAGTTTAAGTGAAAGTTCATGATTGGAAGAATAAAGTCTTATCATATGCACGAAGATTACAACTTATATCCTCTGTTCTTGCCTCTTTACAAGTGTACTAGGCTTCTGTATACCTTATCCCTAAGTCAATTATAGAAGACATTGATACTGTGCTTAAAAGTTTTTCGTGGCGATATAAGGATAACTTTAGAGGAAAAGCTAAAGTGGCTTGGAAGTTAATTTGCATGCCTAAAGATTAAGGGGGTCTAGGCTTAAATCATCTTCACTTGTAGAATATTTCTGATAATAAGTATACTTTATGAGTGAAATGGGTCACTATGGTCAAACTGAAAGAGAGGAGTATTTGGGATGTATAATTTTAAAAGAAACACACTTGGGGATGGAAAAACCTATTGGAATTAAGAGATGATGTTAGAATACATATTTTCCATGTTCTGTGCAATAGGAAAAACACTTCTATATGGTATGATAAATGGCATTCTATTGGTCCTCTTTGTAACTTCATAAGCAAAAGAACAAGATATGAGGCTAGGTTGTCTGAAACCTACACTATGTATGATATGATAAAAGAGGGTGCTATGTCATGGCCTACTGAATGGTTTGAGAAGTTTCCTAACCTTAGGAACATTAATGTTCCTACCCTTGCTGAGAATGTTCAAGATAAAGTAGTTTAGGTTAATAGAAAAGGAGATAAAAAGGTATATAACACTGGAACTGTATGGAAAGATTTTTGGCATGCTTAAAATACTGTCCCATGGTATAAAGTTGTTTGGTTTAGTCATTATACTCTCAAACATGCTTTCATTCTATGGCTGGTAATTCAAGAGAGGCTGCAAACACAAGATATAATGATGAAATTATGCTGCAATAACAATCTCTTAAGCCCCCTATGCAGTCATTGTAATAATTCACATGAGCACTTGTTTTTCTAGTGTGAGTTCTCAAGAAAAGTGTGGACAACTATGAAAGTAAAGTGTGATGCAAAGTACCTCCCCAATAATTGGAAATAGACAGTGGAAATTATGAGTAAAATGCAATGTAATATGAGTATTGGTAGCATCATTAAAAGGCATGTCTTTGCTGCTACCATTTACTACATATGGAATAAAATGAATGTAAGACTTTTTGAAGACAATAAGCAAAGTGCAGAAACTGTTTGTGTTAGCATTATTGAGCACATTAGATTGAAGTTACTCATCCTCAAAGTTAGACAATCATGTGTTGTGTAGAGAGTTGCTGAGAAATGGTTGGTGCATATGAACTACATAAAGCAATGATGATAAAGGGTGTTTGGGACAAAAAGGTTGGATGGTATAGAGATGGTTGGGCACTGATGTATGGGATGATGCATGTTGTAGATGGTTACTATGACTTTTCTGTGAGGATGGTACCTACATATGGGTCATGGTAGGTCTTTACAATGGGAAATGTAGTCCTTTATCAGTTGCACAACAGTTTCAATACAATTGATGAAGCCTATTTATGGATGCTGGTTCTTGGGATTTATTATGATGATGAAGCTGCCGTGAGTCCTTAGAACTACCTTCATGAGAGAAATGTAGTCACTGTAGTTGAGCCGTAGGAACAACGAGGCCTATTATATCATGTGTTTTATGTTGTTCTACATTGGAATATCATAAAGTCATAAGGTGGATATAGAAAATGTAGTTGTTCCTAGTAAAGAATGTGAAGAATTAAGTACTAAGTATGTTTATATGCTCAGTTCAGTATGTTTAGTTAGTTCAATATGTTTAGTTGGCTGTCATTGGTTATAGGCATGTCTATGGATCTTCATGCAATGTAATTTAATATGTTTTTTGAGCTAATATATTCTTCTCGTTTTCATAAAAAGCAACTAATAATGTATGTTACAAAAAAATCAAAGAACTAACTTGTAATAAAAAGTAACCACCAAGTACTAATAATGTATGTTATTAGGAAAATATAAGGATTAACATGTACTAAAAGTTAACCACCAAGGACTAATAGTGTCTTTTACTATTTATGAATAGTGAAAAACATTTGATACATGTTAGATTTTAAGTGTAGACTTGATCTATTTAGTCGATCTTAAATACATAGTCATCTCTGACAATCTCCCATTCCTTCCTTACGAAAGCCACCTCTTTTCCCAATCGACTGCCTTGTCTTCCCTTTTCTATACATATCCAAGCGGCCCACTTTACACTCACTAGAAAAAAGGAGATATCTAGTCAATGTCTTATCACACTTTAAATTTTATTAATATATAAATATAAATAAATATATAATAATATACTAAAATAAGGGTTATGAATCAAAAAATTCCTTTTATAGTAAACCGGGAGTATGATTCCCGAGGTCGTGTATCCCACGGAGGAATCTAATTGAAAAGTCGAGAGTCTTTTGAGATCGATGCTGAATGAAAACAAGATCTTGATGGTTATCTAAAAACTCCGGAAAATTAAGGAAAAACTTAAAAACAAATTAAGGAAAGCTATTTTAAACTAAAAAGCAAAAGGAGAATTCCTAAAAACGCCAACTAAAAAACTAGCTAAGGCCAAATTTTACCCTAAAAATTCAAACTTAATTCTAAACCTTTTCATATAACAAAAGAAATTTTTCTAGAAAGATTTATATTTTTTGCTTTTTAATAATTATTTATGAATTAAAACTATTTCATCTACTGTAAAATTCTAGAAATGACAAATTAATTCCTAAAAAGTTTCAAAAAATGATTTCTACTTTAGAAAAGTCTTAAAATATCATAAAAAACTCAGAAAAACATTTTTTACTACTATTTATAATTAAAAACTATTTCGTTAAAATTAATTTAAAAAAACTTAAAATGAACATTTAAAATCTAAAAATGATGAAAAAGATTTTAAACTTTGTAAACCTAAAAGTATTTATTCTAAATCTAAAAACTATTTTTTTGTAATTTTCTGAATTAATTTACTATTTTTAAATGATTTTTCTAAAAAGTCTAACTTCAAAGAATAAAGAAAAATAAAAAAGAAAGAGGAAAATCTAATAAAAAAGCAGGAAAGTCCTAAATGTTGAAAGGGTCCTAGGAAAAATAAGTTGGTTTAGGCCAGCTTATCGAATAAGCTAAGAAAAGCTAAATAAGCTGCGAAGTGCTTTATAGCTAAATGAATGTTGAAAACAACATGTTATAAGTAAATTGTAATGCAAAAGATAAACGAAAAAAGACCAAAGGGCGCTTAGTTGGTAGAGAGAGTGTGTGATGTTGTGCAAAACATTTTGGCGATAAGGTGAGTCCCGGGTTTCGAGCCTTTGCCTCACTAGGACTTCCCCTAATCCCAAATGTTTTTGTTTTCTATTTTTTTACAACTTTTTAGAAAAGCACTAAATAAGCAATTTTTACAAAAGCACCTTTTTTTATAAATAAAAATAAGCACGAAAATTAACGCTAAGAAAGTAGAGAGATTAAGCTTCTTATACTATACTTAGCTATAACATGGCAAACTGATTTAGCTAATTAAGCCCGAAATAAGCAAACCAAAAAGAGAATTAAGCTTAAACAGATGATAAGCTATACCTAAAAAGCAATTTTGAATAAAAATAAGCAACCAAATTAAGCTAGAGAGACAGAATTATCAAAAAGCTATAAAACTTAAAGATTTTAAGCTAATTAGCAAAATAAGCTCAAACCCAATCAAATAAGCTATGACTAACCTAAAACTACCCTAATAAGCACAACTGAGCTAGAAATGAGCATAATGGATAAGCAATAAGCTGAAAAATCCAAATAAGCACTTTAAGAGAAAACTGAGAACCAAACAGCCTAAATGCTAGTTTTGAGCTTAATTTTAAGCACACAAACGGATCCTTATGGAAATTTGACTTGTACTAGCTTAAACTATGACCTAAAAGCTATCTAAAACTACTTTTGAAAACTATTTTGAAAATCAAATGCTTAATGAAAAAGCTAGTTGAAAAGGCTAAAAATTCATTTTACTTTACTTTTGGTTATTGAATAAAAAGACAAAGTGCTACTTTTAAACTTGAAAACAGATAAGCAAATAAGATTCTTATTACAAAATAAGCCCTAATATAACTAAATTGTCCTAAAATCTACTTGAGCACAAAAAAAATCAAAACCTAAAAACTACTTTTACCCTCTGAAAATTAAGCTTAAAAATGGTTGTTTTGTTGCTGATGCAGTTTGCACTTAAATCACCAAAACAAAAAAACTAAACAAATGCAGCCTTAAGAATTGTGCTTTAGCATTTATAAAACCCAAAATAACAAACAAATTCATGAAGTTAAAAGGTAGAGAAGACAAGAGCTCTAAATGCAATACTAAACTTGAATTAGTAACGGTTCTAATTACTACTAACAATCTTAAATTAACTTGATCAAACCTATATTCTTAAAATCCAAAACTTATTAACTTAAAAATCAAGTTTTTAAAAACAGTCCCATAGGTTAATGGACCTTGGGCCAGTACTAACTGCTAGTATAATTAAGTTAGTACTGCCTTATACCAAACACCCCTTTAAACTTCTAAACCTCATTTTCAACTTATAAATTTCAGATCCAAGCTAAAAAATCCTTAATACCAGATAGTGACAAGATAAAAACAAACCTAATAAGTAGATTTAAGCAATCTAATAAGCAGGACAAATAAGCTAAAAATCCTAAGCTAAAGGTTTTTGGTATTTTGGACAAATTATGCAGATTATGAACACCAAGATTTCAAACTAACAACAAATATAGTAATGTATAAAACATCCTATATTTAAGCATCAATGAGCTACAACTAAACAGAATAAGCAGACAATAAGCTTAATATAACTAATTGGCAGATTTAAAGCTAGAAACTAAAATTGGAAGACTTTACAATAGCCTTTGTTCTTCTCTAAAACAAGGCTTACTCACAACTGCTTTTTATTGAGATAATCAACAAGCTCTAGCTTATCTTAAATAAGATAGTGAGGTCCTGGAAACCCATCCATGTCTAGTTTCCCTTCCAAGAACAAGCTGGGGTATTTTGATTGTGGATTTGAATAAGATAAGCTCATTTAAGCTTTAAGAGCTTAATTGAGAGTGTAGCTTAGATTATGAGTTGAAATGACAGCTTATTAAGCGCTTATGTTGAACATTTAGAAAGCTTATTCTAACACCTTATTTATAATAGAAAACTTGAAATGACAATTAAGCACTATGAACTAAGTATTTTATTGATTTAAGCAGCTTGATTGCAAGCTATTGAAGAGAATTTACATTGATTTAGAAACATAATAGCTAAATGCCTTTAAAGAGCAAATTACATTTTAAAAGCTCAACTTAAATTCTACACTAAGTACTCTAGATGTCATTTTGTGAGTGAGGAAAAGGCTCCTTATTTATAGCTTGAGTGAGGAAGGTTCCAGAGTCTCATACGCTCCTCTTGATCATTACCCTTCATTTACAAACCAATCATTGGGGTGCCCCTTTTATTGTAGCGTTTGGATGAGAATTAGCACAGGATTGGCAGCGTTGGCAATCCCTTCATTGGCCGTCCTGTGGCTTCTTTTTTACATTGATTTCAGTGCAATATTATTCCCCTTTTTGGCATGTGTTTCTTTTTGAGCACGCGCGGGCCATTCCCTTGGTCAGAAGTGGCAATCAAAGCTCTTGGTGACGTCTTCTTAGGCTGAAGTGGAACTTGGTACTTGGTATCTTTGATGCCACATAGATAATTGAAGGGAAATGGGTTTTAACCCTTTTGATTTTGACGTGAGGTGAATTGGGGAAGAACATGAACAGTAAAAACTCCTCGCGCCCTTTTTTTCTTTTTATAACTTTGTTTGAAAGTTTGACCGAGGGTTTAAAAAGGTTGACCTGGGCTCGGGGTTTATAAGAAAAGGATTGGGCCGGGTGAATATGGATTTGGTGAATTGGTAAGGTTATAGATTAAGGCTAACGACCGTTAGTCTTTTATTAACAAAAGACTAACGGTGTTATGAATTTAAGGGCTTTTGGTGAAAATGGTTTAACATTAAGGGTATTTTAAGGGTTTTTGTCTTTTGTGAGTTGACCATTGTTGACCATGGTTGATTATTTGACCTTTTTGCTATCAAACTTCTGGCTCTTGTGCACTTTTTCCATTCCCGTGTCCGTGTTTGTCCGGTTTTGACCGTTTTCTTGTAATTTTTGCAATATCCGTACCTACACATCACAAATGACAAAACAAGCAATATACAAACATAATTTGCACAATTTAATCATTTTAGGGTCATTTTTGGTATAAAAAGGATATGTGATTTCTCACATATCAATACCCCCTCCTTAGAGAAGAACAGAAGATCCAAGATAAGTATGTCATGGATTAGGATTCATTCTCGTCTTGATCCACCAAGAAAAATTTTGTTTTTTGAAATCTAAAAGATTCTAGGAGAGAGCTCGTAATGATCTTCGAACTCGATGATCAAATTATTCGACCAATAAAACTCATTGTCTTTATCGAGTTTGTGCTCGTTTACACGTTGAAATCTCGCTGGTCAATACTACATACAACGACGGACCCATGATTTAAATTGGCGATGTGCAAAAAGAAAATTGTAAGGTAATATTAAAAATTATATTGATGGATTAAAAAGTTATGAGGTTCATTTTGAAAAAAAATAACAAGTTTTTAACAAGATCTACACTAAGGTTGCGTTTGTTTTTCAGAGGTATTACCTCTTCACCTGCAAACCATGTCTGCAGAAGAAGAGGTACATCTAAAGACTTAATCTGCAGGAAAGAGACCGTTTGTTTTTTTCTTCAATTGAAGTACTTCTTTCCTTTTTTTATTTATCTTTTTCACTAGTGTTTTTATACGTTTTCATACTTTTTTGTACTTTTTATACGTTTTCGTACGTTTTGTACATTTTTTTACGTTTTCGTAAGTTTTTGCATGTTTTTTACAGTTTCGTCTGTTTTCGTGGGTTTTTGTACGTTTTCGGACGTATACGTATGAAAACAGACCAAAACGTATGAAAATGTAAGAAAATGTATGAAACAGACGAAAACGAATGAAAACGTATGGAAATGTAAACAAACGTATGAAAACATAAGTAAACAGACGAAAACGTATGAAAACGTACAAAAACGTACAAAAACGTAAGAAAACAGAAGAAAACTTACTAAAACGTACGAAAAGGCAAGAATACGCAAGAAAACGTACGAAAACGTACGAAAACAAACAAAAACGTATAAAACGTACAAAAACGTAAGAAAAAAGAAGAAAACTTACTAAAACGTACGAAAAGGCAAGAAAACATACGAAAACGAACAAAAACAGACAAAAACGTACATAAATGTAGAAAACAAACGAAAACGTACGAAAATGTAAGAAAACGGAAGAAAACGTATGAAAACAGACGAAAACGAACGAAACCGTATTAAAACGTACGAACGTAAGAATACGTAAGAAAACGAATGAAAACGTATAAAAACATACAAACGTACAAAACAGAAAAAAAACCGTAGAAAAACAAACGAAAACGTACAAAATCGAAGAAAAACGAATAAAAACGAATGATATGTAAGAAAACGTACAAAAACGTATTAAACGTACAAACGGAAAAAACGTATGAAAACGTTCATAAAACATACAAAATGGATCACTTCGGTATAAAAACGTACGAAACCGTAAAAAGCGGATAAAACGTAAAAAAACATATGAAAACAAATGAATATTAAAGGTGGTGGTGGGAGCCGAGTGTTGAAGAAGTGAGAAGAAGTGGGGAAAAAGTGATAATTTATGTCTGAAATATTGAAGAGGCTAGAAGTGCTTCTTAGCACTTATGCCTGCAAAAAAAAACAAACAAACAAAAAGATCTACCCGCCTGCAGAGGTTTGCAGAAAAAAGAGGTGAAAAGTGCTTCTTAAAAAAAACAACCTAAGTGAGGAAAATCTACGAGGTTCTCATGAATCTCCGGGAACCCCTAGCTTCGCCTCTGACTATGCAAACGTCACGCTTGCCACAAAACATCAACTATGTTAGGCTGGATTTATCGGTAGCGTGAGGGGGTATTCGTGACCCATTTTGGGCCATGCTCACGAGTGAGCCCCATTAAATCATATCATAGTCGCGAGTGATGAATTGTAAAATCTGGTCACAATAGTGATGGAGTTACTTTTAGGGCATTGTGCCATTGTGAGCCACCATGAATTTCTATTAATAAAAAAAAAACTTTTCCTTATAACCATTTTATTTATCTATAAATATCTTTTAAACTTTAATATTTTTAAACACAATTTCAAATTATATACTTTATACTCTCATTATCATTTTCAATAACAAGATGTGTCAACAAAATACATTTTAGTTTACGTTTTTTATTTATCTATGGAGTGTTTACGTTTTTAATCCCGTACGTTTACGTTTTTTAATTCTGTACGTTTACATTTTTAATTTTTAATGTAATGTTTTTAATTTATGAATAATAAAAGTTTTAGTTTTTAATAAAAAAAATGAGTTGTCCGGTGAGAGGTTTTGTGATTGATAATAGTGTCGTGTGAGGGATAGTGTGGGTAAAAAATATAAGAGAGAAAGCTGATGTGGCGCTAATGTGTCCGGTGAGGAGAGATTTTTAACGGTGACTGATAAATGTAGCCTTAAAGAACATCCACGATCTCATGAATACGGCTAAATAAAAACCAACGGGTAATTTGATTGTTAGTACAAAAACCGTGTATGGGGGTGAATATGGGTCTGGATCACTTATTGGGCTGGGCCAATAAGTGGGCTGTGATGTAGATCTTGCACTAATCCAAGTAATAGAGAGATAATCTGCACAAATGAGAGTAAACCGTTAGCCTTACCGCAGGGCGGACCCCGCGATTAAGCTTCGGCGTGAGAGTAAGTACGCATGTTTGTCAGAGAATGTCAGAGTATGTGTGTGTATTGATTGGACAGAATGTACCTTTTTGGGGTGTGAAATGACCCCTATTTATAGGCAAGCCCAATACTAGGGTTCCCTAGTATTTCGCTTGTAACTGTTGGTGGCCGGAGTAGGTCCCTTGTCGGGCAAGGGTCCACGTGTAATCGTCTCTGCGGACGCGAGTAATCTTCCGCGGTCAGTGTATGTCCGCGGAGGTGCAACGGTGCGGCTTAAAAGATACTCACATGCGTCTTTGGAATATCCGGAGTGTGGCCCTTGTCAGGCTTAGTAATCCGGCTATTTGTTGTATTGGGCCTGGGCCTATATGCGTATATTATGAACTAAGCCCAGCAAGCTTAGTGTTCATACTATATGCCATCAAGCCCCCCAGTCTAGTTTGCTCTACTGTACGCGGTTTAATTATAGCGTGCGGTGAGCGTTACTAGACTAGAGTTCCATGATCAGATTTTCTTCCGCTTCTGCTTTGTTCCGCATCTTTTGTGCCGTTTAGGCAGTTTGTCGTTGGTTACGTGGGTTCTTCATGTCCCCTTCGTGTCCCCTTATATTCTGCGTGATTTGACTGCCTGGGCCCTATATCTAGCTGTTACCATTATCTTTTTACTCTGCCTTTGCACCGTTGATTGGGAAGTGTTTTGGCACGTGTCATCATCTTACCTTTACCTGACTTAAATATACCATGGGTATAAATAGTTGATTCATGCCCTACTGTTTCTTTTTCCATCTTCTTCCACTTTCCCACCATTGTTGATAAATTTCAAGGTTTTCCAGTTGCATATCCTCCTTTACTCTGCTAGTTTGTTTTAATTCAGGTTAATCTCTTTGCTTCTATTTTATTATGGGCAGTATTACATCCCTCAAATGTGTTCTCACACAAGAACACCTTGATGCTATTTGTGCGAAATATTTTGTTCCTGAGGAAGTTCATCCTCAATTACCAAGCCCTGATGCCACCATGCACGAAAGACCTGCTGGTAAAGTTGGAATGTATACTCGATTCTTCGATTATGCCAACTACCGTATCCTGTTTTCTACCTTCTTCGTGTCTGTTCTTACCCACTTCCGCATTCCGTTTTCCCAATTTTCCGTGTTTGGATCTGCCAAGGTTTCTCATTTTGAAATCTTGTGCCGTGTTTGTAATATTGAACCTGATGTTAGTTTATTTCGCTATTTCTATACGCACAATTACAAAAATGGATGGTTTGGGTTCACCAAGCGCCCGCACGTCCGTGCTTGTTATTTCAAGAATTTGGATTACGTGAAGAATTGGAATGATCATTTTTTCTGGGTTGATGAGTTTGTGGTTCCCGCCAATGCTCGGTTTAGTTAGTTTTTGGGTTCCAATATTGTCAAAGATCGAGCTCCTGCCCCCTCTGAATATAATGTGGAGCATATTAACATCCTTATTGCTCAAGCCTCTCCGTTCCTTAGGTTCCCGGAAGAATTTCTTTGTTGGGTTGGCATAAGCCGTAA
>BQNB010107129.1:0-19955 GCA_026074375.1 Tanacetum coccineum | reverse complement strand
GAGTTTGATGAAGTGTTGAGTTCGTAAATGAATCATTTGTGATTCGTTTTTTTCTGTTTTAAAGTAGTTTTGAGGTTTTCAGTGCTTTCCGGAAACTTTTCCCGCGTTTAGCAAAAAATCGTCACGCAGCGCGTACCGGCACGACAATTTATTTAAGTGTGAAGATTTATGAAGTTGGTAATGTGTTAATGGGTTTATTTATTTAATAAGTTGGTAATGTGTTAATAGGTTCGTAAATGAATCATTATTGTTGACGTTTTCTAGTATCATTTTCAGATGTGTCAAATCAAAGGTATGTGATTGGTATTGGAAGAGAAAAGATGTAACCCAAGGGGACTGGGTCGAGATGGTCTAGATTTTGAATTATGTCAAGTTTTTAACTTGTAAAGTTTCTGTAAACTTCAGTTTTATGAATGTAAATTATAAAGTGTATGATCTTGTATCTTGTGCGATGAATGGTATCGTCGCATCCCGTGTTTCCGCCACTGACGGGGTGTGACAGATTGGTATCAGAGCCAAGGTTATAGAGAATGCCGATTTTTATAAAATAAAAAGCGTAACTATAACCAGAAAGTAAAGTCTATTTTTAGTAAAACCTCGAACATGGCGAAAGTTAAATAACCCGAGCAGTTCATGGAATTATTCCTAAATTACGCATAGCCTGATTAACTATGCTCAATTCAGGAAGGATTGTGAAATGATGGGGTTAGTTTTCCAAAAGTTATGTTAGAGGAGGGAAGGGATGTTTAAGTAATGTGACCGCCTGAAAATAATAGGGTGTAAAGTGATGAGAACACTTGCGAGTGTTGAGATTGAGATTGTGTTGATTTTAGGATTGTCATGCTGCTTTAGTAGTAGTAGTGTGCGATGCCTAGGGTTTTTCCTTGTGTAAAGTAATTTGTCGCCGGGTCAGCAATGATTGACTGATTGATGTTGGCCATGCTTGCCTTAGTGTAGTGCGTGTTGCCTTGAGAAATTTTATGGATAGTCGCAGGTAGCGACGTGATTTGAGAATATGCTTTTGTGGATTATGTGTTTTATGTGTTGACCAGTTGTGCCTGTTCGGTATCGAACCTGGTCGGTGATTATTCATTGTTCGTATTCTTCTGATAATTTAATCATTTTTATACGGATATATATATATAATATTATATATATTTTATACTTATCATATATATATATATATATATTGTGTGTGTGTGTGTGTGTGTGTGTGTGTGTGTGTTACGGTTACAGACGTTCTTATTTCAACGCGTTATGGATGATTTTATATGTAAGCATTTATGATGCTGATAATTTTGGATCAATAATATTTATTAACTTATACCTTTTTATCATGTTATCACAGGATGTCTACCCTAGTGTTTGTTGACCCGGAGAGTTTCTCCCAGGCTGACGGAGCTCAGAGCTCCCGAGTGCCCGTACCATTTCTTGAGGATCCCTATGAGGCCATTAGGCAGGCTTATTTTGATGGGACAGACACTAAGTCCGAGCCTTTAGAGGACTCTATTGATACTGAGACACTTGAGTCACCCCTCACTATAACACCACCTACATCACTATCTGAGAGTACACCACCCGTTTTGGTTCCTATTTTCCGCAGGATCGCCTAGTATGGTTGTGCGTGCTCCACCTGTGATGTCATCGGGCCTCTCTGCCAGTATGGCAGAGGTGGCAGCTATGTCTGAGTCCGCGTTCCGTAAGAGGTTTAGGTCCTCTTACGAGAGTTCGCCTTCTGTGTCACCGCCAGACCTTCCTTTACGGAAGCGTTATCGAGGTACGTCTGAGTTAGTAGAGGATAGTGAGGAGGAGGATGATGAGGAGGATGAGGAAATAGAGGAGAGTATGGATTCTGACACTTGTGTGAGGGGGGAGTCGAGGACGCAGAGGACGAGGGTCCTACTGCAGAGGATGAGGATCCTGCTGCGGAGGACGAGGGTCTTACTGCGGGGGTCGAGGGCCCCGATATGCATGATGAGGGATATGGTTTAGATGATGAGATTTATGATATGGATGATGAGAGTCATTGTGTAGACGACGAGGGTCGTAGTTATGTTTTTGAAAGTGATGGACTTAGTTTAGAAGAGGAGGAGGAGGCTGTACTTGTGGGGTCAGCAGCAGGCTAGCTTTGCTCAGTTGTAGAGTACAGCTGTAAGTGCGCCGTCTTGGATTAGAGTATGGTAGCGGTTGAGACACCGAGTTAGCATTATAGGAGGATGATGTATATAGTACGTTTGAGGTCGGACAGGGTTCTGGATCTGCACCCGAGTCTGAGAGACCTGAGAGGGTGTCGGCATATTTTAGGTCAGCCCCCAACTTACCATATGGACAGACCCGGAGTACGATATGGTTTATATTGATGTTCCTACTTACCCGCCACCAGCACCACCTGTACAGACACCACCTTACCGATTTGGTGGATAATCTGGTTCACTTCATATTTCCCCTCCCATTATGATGTTCCATCACCAATTTCTTCACCTATTTTACCTTTGTCTGTACCATCTCCGGTTGCATTACACCACTGCGGGTTGAGACTTAGGATTCTGACTGGAGCGGGAGCTCATGGTCGAAAGATGCAAAGGAGGTTTGATAAGTGAATCATACAGTATGGTTGGAGGAGTTATCGCCTGCTCTGTTTGAGAGGTACGATAGGGACATAAGAGTGGAGTTATTTACTAGGTCGGGGGCGGTTAGGGATGAGATTTTCTCCCAGAGGTACCGGTTTAGGAGTCTAGAGTACGAGCAGGAGAGAGTCACAGTGACATTTGGAGCAATATGGAGACCAGTGTTAGCCCTTGAGGCATGGGCAGGTCAGACGGATGCCCAGAGAGCAGCTCTGTGGCATGCCATCAGTGATGTGCAGGGAGAGAACCAGGATTTACAGTTACAGCTTGCTGAGGAGAGACGTGCACGATTAGAGTTGGATGAGGTTGTCGACGGTATGAGGAGAGGGCAGGAGCCCAAAGGAGATGCGTAGGGTATATGAGGTTTGGATCGCTAAACCGGGTAGCATCGGTTAGTGTCAGTTATGATTAGAAAAGTTTCTTTTTGTATTGGTGGTTATGATGAATCATTCTAGTTATTAGGTGATTTGTATTAAAACCGTTTCGTACTAGTAAAGGAAAATTTTGTTTGATAATTCGTGAATAGCGGTATTTTATGTTGTTTCGTGTTAGCTTGAGGGCGCAGTTTTGCCCGTGTGTGAGAGCGTTGCGATTGGTTGCTCGTGATAGAGAGGTTACCCACTTCCTTATTAGGACTTGGCGTACGGTGTAGTTAGTATATTCTGTAGGCTCGAAATGTATTCGGGCTGATCATTTTTACCGTCTTGTTAGGAGGTCTAATAGGAAGGTAATGGACCGTGGATGGTCACGGGGAGTATTGGAAAGAGTTGTGGTGATCGGTTTGGAAACCTGATCATACTTTTGATTGTGTAAGCTTTTGAGAGGTATTTTGACCTACCTGTGTGAAGTGAGATTTAAGACACCCGTTGAGTAGGATTGATTTGGAAAAGTTTGAAGCGTGTAATGATGTGGTTTAGATTATGAAACGACCTTCCTAGGAGGGTAGGGCCGAGATTGTTTAACCAAGTAAGGTTCACTTGGGGATTTTGAGTGAGTAAGTGTTGGTATAGTAGAGTGTGAGTCGTGTTGTGTAGGACCTATACCCCGTGGGGTTAGTCCCGTTGGTTGAATAATTAGAAAGATTTACCAATACCAATTCTGATATTTGTCGTCACGTCGAGGACGGGATCGTATTCCTGACACCCGACTAAGGCAGTGAGACCTAAGTTTGGGAAATTGTGAATTTAAGAGATAGTTGGAGAGGGCTTATCGTTAGTGTTGTGATGTATATGGATTGACTGTGAGAAAATGGGGGGGAGAAAGTGTTAAGATCCAGACTATGGAAGGCTAGTCTTTAAGTGGGATTGTGGAAGTCCCAAATAACAGAATCGTATTAGCTTGTTAAAGTTTGTTAATCCTGGATAAATCCAAACTAATATATAGTGTAACTATGATTGTAAATACTACAAGTTTTTGGGAATCTAACTTGCAATACTAAGAAGAACAATGAATACTAAAACTGTGAATTATTGATTGCAAAATATTCTGGCCAACGGGTACTGAATAACTTAACGATGAGATATGTGTTTTCTATGAAAACTTAATATATCTTACTATGCCGGAGGGTTCTTTTATGCACTAAGGTAAAACCCTAATGGGCTTACAAACGTCGTATAAATGTTAATGCATAATCTATTCCTAATATATCTATGCATATCACTTTAGCAGAAGTACTAACTATCATATATTACAACATTAACTAATAACTAACAGTACTAACTTTACTGGCAGAGAGTTCAGTTACTATCATTTTGTCACTGGCGGGTGAGTGGTAATAACTAATATAACTAGCAGTTACTAACTACTTAGCTCTATTTTCTTCAGTCTTTAGCTGCAGTATCAATCTTGATAACAAGCAGTTGTAAAGTATTCTGCGTAGTGTTACTACAAAATTCCTAAAACAATCATCCTCTTGATCTTTGATATTTACTTGTCAATCATCAAGTTTCTTTAGTTTAAGCATCTTGGTCAGTAGGAGGATGTATCTAAACATTTTACTACTCTTTTCAAGCAAGATTTGATGATCTTGATAAGTAAAATGCTAATAGTACTTTCTTATTCAGCCTTCCTAACTGCATGTTCAACATCTCCTCCATTAATTCCTGATCAAGTGGGTATTTTTTCCTCTACTGTATATTAATTCTCCATAGGTTGTACATCCATTAAACAGAGTGTGAAACTCAATAAATTTTTCATGCATTTTCCTTTTAGCAATTGATAACATACTCTAGCTTGGTCTTGTCACTGCTCCTCCCCTGTTTGGATGCATCCTCTTCATTCAAATCATCATCTGAAGAATCAATTTGTCTGTATTTCCTCCTTCTTGGTTGTGTAGGTGCTTGACTTTCTTTGTCTTTCTAATCTCTTGACTCTTTTTATATAGTTGAGGAAAATCTTTTTTTCTACAGCTTGAACATCCTTCTTTTCTCCATCCCCGCCCCCCTAAGCCACTGTTTTAATAATTTTGTACAAGAGTCATCAATTCCTATAGTTTCAGTCTACCCTCATCACTTCCAGGTGTGTTATCTCCTAGGAGAGGTAAATCATGGGGTGTGATTGGTACATTAGCCGTCAATTCAAATTGATGTTCCATCCTACCCTCCCCACTTCCAGATGTGTGACCTTCTGAGAGAGGTGGTTCATTGGGCTTTTCAAGCACTCTCTCAGACCTAGTATGAGCAGGAGCACCCCTTATGGTGTCTTGGCGCCTGGGACTGCCACATATATCCATACCCTGAGGAATGTCAACATTAGGCATTGCCATGGTCTGGGTCCTAATTATGTTATCACTGTCCTGTACTGCATCTAAGCTAGCAACAGTAGCGATAGCCCTTTCCACACTATCACCCCCTCCTTATGGACAACCTCATCTGCTCCAAGGTCTTGAGGTATACTAGTCTGAGGTAACTTAGTGTCCTTTTTGGTTCTCCTACGTTTTTGATTCTTTCTTTTTCTTGGAAATGTAGGATGTATAATGGGATTATTTGATTAATGTAAGCTTTCAGTTTGGGCGTTCATGAAAACTAGTAGAGGTGTTTCAGTTTGAAGTGGTTCTGTTAGAGGTTCAAAAACATTTGGTTGTAAAGTAGAGGGTGTGGGTTGGGGTTCAGGAGGTGTTGCTGAACCTTCACCCTCAGGTGCTTGGTTATGCACCAACAGTATTAATGGTAACAAGCAGTACTAATATTAGCCTGGCAGTATTAATATTAGTTCTACTAGTATATTATTAGTACTTATTGTATTAACTTATTCTCTAATAACTATGAATAACATGCCTCTATTCATCACAAGCACTCTGAAAATCTAGATAGACAATGTGAGACATTCATAGGATCCATATCTATGTATTAGCCCATGAATAAAAAGTTAAGAAATGTTTACTAGTTGTAACTCATTCCACTCTTAATGACTTACAGTTGTTTTTGATCTTACCAATTCCAAACCATACTGATTTGCTTTAAACTCGCAGTACTATTCCTTGGATATCATAATTAAGCTTCAAATTCGTATAAAAGCATCCTCACAAGCCATGTCAACGCACCAATCCACTCATGACCATCTATGCAGTACTTAAAAGCCTAGCAGTTTAATACTTTTGGTACCAGCAGTAGTACACTGTTTCTTCAAATAGAGAAGTTTAAGCAGTTGTATTAATAACTAATCATCATGTTTACCTTTCAACTTCAATCCAAATAGTCACTTGTGTATAATCGCTTGCACTTATACACCATTAACCTCCCATGAGACCATGCAAGCTACAAATTACGCGTACAAATGGCTTGCACCAGAAAATTAAATCTACTCACATCAAAAGCTTTAGTAAGCAAATCAGCTACATTATTATCAGTATGTATTTTAACCATCTCTATCAATCTCTTCTCATAGGAGTCTCTAATGAAATGATGCCTAATCTCTATATGCTTTGTTTTAGAATGGTAGACAGGATTCTTGACAACACAAATAACACTCTCATTGTCAACATGAATCTTTGTCTACATAAAATTGTATCTATAATCTAACATCTAATTTTGGATCCAAAGCACTTGACCACAGCAGTGAGAAGCAGCAATATATTCAGCTTCAGTAGTTGAATTAGCCACCACAGTCTGCTTTTTACATTGCCAAGAGATTAACCTTGAACCAAGAAATTGACAAAACCTTCCTGTTTTAGATTTCCTGTCTAAACTGGCACCTGCATAGTCACTGTCTGAAAAAGCTTCCAATATAAAAGAAGAGCCCTTAGGATACCAAAGGCCCAAATTGGGTCGACCCTTTAGGTATCTAAAGATCCTTTTTACTGCATTCAAGTGAGGAAACTTTTGGTTGAACTTGAAATCTTGAGCATACACAAACGGAGAGCATAATATCTTGTATGAGGATGTAAGGTTACATTCAATGACCCTATCATTGGACCTGTATAAATGGACATCACATCCACACCATCTTCATCTTTTGTTTTATAGCCTTACTTGGTTTCCTAGGAGTATGGCTGTTCCTTACACTAGAAAAGTCCAAATTTCTTCAAGATTTCACCAACATACTTGTCCTGACTAATGAAGATCCCATCCTCTTTTTGCTTGCTTGTAAACCCAAGAAGAAAGTGAGTTCTCCCATTGAACTCATCTGGAACCTTTTGTGCATTATTTGCTCAAAATCTGACATAAAGACTTTTAGTTGAACCATAAACGATGATGTACATTTCTACATTATTCTTGTACTTGTCTGGAATATCACCCTTGAATCTCTACTTACGAACAAAGTCCTTTGTCAATTTGGACCGATGTAGAATCCATTATCCATCGGATAGGTAGAGAGAGTCTCATACCAAGCTCTAGGAGCTTGGTGTAGACCATATAAGGCTTTTTCCACTTTGTAAACTTTTTCTGGAAATGTTTGAATCCAAAAAAACCTAGAGGTTGGCTGACATATACCTCCTCTTCAATAGTACATAAGAAAAGGCAATTTTAACATCCATCTGTATACACAATCTACAATTCCTGAATGATGCATAGGCCAGAACAGAAATAACTCGCTTCGCTTCATTCCTTGGCAACAGGAGCAAAAACCTATAATAAATCATGCCTTCCTTCTTTGTTTGTATCTTGTGCTACCAGACCGGGATTTGTTTCTGACTACTATACCCTTTCATCTTTTTATTTCTATACACCCACTTTTGTAACCAATAAGCCGCTTCATTGCCATCATAAGGTAAGTCTAAATTGGGTCCAAACTTTTAACTGAATCTTGAACTGAAGCAGCTCTTCTTGCATTGCTTCAACCCAACTTTCATCATCAGGGGCTTGAGCTATCTTTGTGGGTTCCTGCTGAGAGAGGAAACATGCAAATAAGCAGTTCTGGAAATCTTTGTGATTTGTCCTTCTCTGCTTTTTGGATGTAGCTAATCATAGCATGTTCTCCAGAACTCTTCTTTGACATGCCCCTTGTTTGTACTGCTGACTTTGGATCTCCAATTATTTGATCTTTAAGATGAATAGAGTGTACTCTAGTTGTGGGAATAGGACTGACAACAGTTGAAGGTTCCATGTTGTTGAAATCAGCCTCTGCATCCATAACTTGATCAGCAAAAGGAGAATTGTAAGTGTCTAAATCTTCATCATCAAAAGCACTGCCAAAAATGCCAGTATTTTGAACTTCATCAGTATCCTCCAAATCAGGCATGAGAGGATCATCTGCGAAAATCATTGGACATCATTAGAAGTTCTTGGTGCAACTAGGTAGCATTAACTAGTGTGCTAACAGTATTAAAAACTGTGTTAGTGCTGCTCTGGCTTTAGGTAGCCTTCCTTGAAGAAGCTCCTGGTGCACTGTGCTACAAAACTCTTTTCTTAACAGCATTCTGATTTGCTCTGTAGCCTCCTTATCTTGATCCATCATTATCATGAACAATGTCTTCAAGGCTTGTCATTCTCAAAAAACATTTGGTTGGTTTTTATACAGGTTTTCTCCTGTAGCATCTTACTGTATCATTTTTATACGTTTCATCTGAGCTCTTGTAGCTTGAAGAGATAGAAGACCATAATGGGAACACAATATATTGTTGAGTAGATTCATTCTTTTCTTCAGATTGTCTCAGCTCCATCAACACTTTTCTTCAAACCTGTATCACCATTAGCTTCTTGTGGACCTGCATTTTTGTTAGTTTGTTCCATTGCAGTACTGGTTGATATTCATAGATATTTTGTTAAGAATCAATATCAAAAGCCCAGTTAGTTCCTTGTCCTGCAACATTTTGGTTTATTTTCAAGAAAGTTTACATGCAGATTTTCTTCAACTTTTTTGGTTTGAGAATTAAATACCCTGAAAGCTTTGCTATTTACAGAGTACCCCACTAAAAACCCTTCTTCATCCTTTCCATCAAATTTACCTAAAGGGTCTAAGGTATCTAGGATCGTAACAGGACATCCAAAAGGTCTCATGAAACTTATTCTTGGTGGTCTGCCAATTATAAGTTCATAGGGTGTCTTGTTATGAGTCTGGTCACTAAAACCTATTAGAACATAAACAAGTAGTTTATTAACTGATTCAGGCTAAAATTAAGTAGGTTAGAAGTGAGTCTGCTAGCATAGTCCTAGCTGCCTCAATCAGAGTCCTATTCTTTCTCTCAGCAACTCTATTTTGTTGTGGAGTTCTGGCAACACTAAATTCCCTCTTTATCCCTTTTAATCCACATAATTCATTCATTTCCCTGTTTTTGAATTCTGTCCCATTATCACACCTGATTACTTTAACCTTATAGTTTAATTGGTTTTCTATTTCCGTTATAAATTTCTTAAGAACCCCACTTGTCTCATCCTTAAAGGCTAAGAAGAAAACCCAGCTAAACCTGCTAAAGTCATCAGTCACTACAAGGAAATATGTCTTATGGTTGATACTCCTAACAGATGTTGGACCAAACAAGTCCATATGCAACATCTGTAAGAGTTGACTAATAGAGCTCATAAGTTTATCTTTACAGGAAGCCTTGTGTTGCTTTCCCTTCTGACAAGCAACACAAGTATGGTCATTATCAAAAATCTTTGAAGGAAGACCTCTTACAAGGTTTCCCTTCACTAGTTATTCATTGTTTTAATAATTTACATGGGACTAGCCATTCTATGCCATAATTTAGACTCATCAATTGTGGCTTTTGCAAACAAACAAGTTAAATCTCCAGAAGGAACAACATTCTTTAAATCAAAGCTGTACATATTGCTTTGCCTGGGAACTCTAAGCAGTACTTGGCTTTAAAGTAGACTTAACAAATAAAAAATCAGGAGACAAAACAAGACATTTTAGTGTTAGTGAAAAGAACATATTTTTCTTGTCCAGACATATGTGAGACAGATGGAAAATATTAAACTTTTGTTTTTGACAAAAAACAATCTTTAAAGTTCTAACTTATCTGTTCTTATCTTTCCTTTTCTTGTTACTTACCACCTCTAGCACTTCCACCAAAAGCAACAAAACCTCCATCAATGTCTTGATAGTCAGTAAGGAAGTATTTGTTCCCTATTATGTGCCTAGAACATCCACTGTCAAATATTCCTTTGTTCTTCAAATCATGTTGTGGAATTTCCCCTACACAAAAGTAAGAAGAGTCAGGGGTCTCTTCGGGGGACCAAGCCTTATGACTTGAGTATGCCTTGTGGATCATATAATTGACTCTTTTTGAGACGCATGATCACTATTATCTTCTTTTTTTTGGGAGAACATTGTTTAAATCAGTATTTTTTGGGTCTCCAATAAGAACATGATGAAGGCCGTAAAATCTGTGACCCCAGTTCACTAACAGTACCTAATTGCTGTTTGCCGAGCAGTATTACACCATTTTTTTACTTTGCTAGTTTTCACTTTTTCATTTGAAATCCTTGTATTTGGGTGTTGTTGACTTATAAAAAAGGCCTGTCTAATAGTGTGAATGAGACTTATTGCTAAAAAAAGCATTGTTCTTAATTTTGATAACATTCACTCTATATGTATGGGTTTAGCAGTATTAACTGGTCTGAATGTACTTGTTGTTGTTGTTGCTCTTAGAGAGCTTTGTTGGAAGTGCACTAAATGGTACTTTTCCACGACCTTGTTAAGACTGCTGAGGAACAATATGTTATTGATGATTTTTTCTCTGAACACTATTCCAAACTTGGTCTTATTTCCCTGGGACGGTTATTCTTTCCCATATTTTTCAAAAGCAGACTTTTTAGCCTATTTTCTTTTCATGAAAATCCACAGTCCCTTTTATTAGATGGCATTTTTTTTTTTTTGTATTTGTGTTTATGTTTTCTGATTTGTTATGTTTGTTGTTAGTTGCTGTATTGTTGGTCTTGTTTTTTGTCGTTTTTTGTTGTTAACTGCACAAACAAAAACAAGCTTTCTTTGTAGACCCAAATCCTAACCTCTGTTTTGAGTCCATTTCCCCTTCCAATCTCTTCTTTCTACCTTAAGATATTGATTTTTTTTGTTTTTTTTTTTTGTGTGTTTTGTTGTTTTTTTTCTTGTTTTTTTTTTGTGTGTTTTGTTTGGTTTTTTTGTTGGTTTTTTTGTTTTTTTGTTTTTTTGTTTTTGTTTTTGTATTTTTGTTTTTTTTTTGTTGTGCTGTTTGTTGTTGTGTGTTTTTTGTATTTTTGTTTTTTTGAGGTTTTGTTATCTTGTTTTTGTTTTTTTTTGTTTTATTTTTTTGTTCTATTTTGGTGTTTTTGTATTGTGTTTGTTTTTGTTTCTTTTGTAGTTTTTTTTTTTGTTTTTGTTTTTTTTTCTATTGTAATTTTTGTTATTTGTTTTTATATTTGTTTTTTTTGTGTTCTTGTTGTTTTGTGTTTTTTGTGTTTTTTTTTTTTGTCTCTGGTTTATTTTTTGTATTTTTTTTGTGTTGTTGGTTGTTTGTTTTGTTTGTGTGTTTGTTCTTTTTTTTTTTTGTTTCTGTTTTGTGATCTTTTTGTTGTTGTGGTTTTCTTTTTGTTTTTATTTTTCGTATTTGTCTTTGTGTGTGTTGTTTTGTATTGTTGTTTCTTGATTTTGTTGTTTTTTGTTTTTTGTTTGTTTGTTTGATTTGTGCTTTGTTTTTGTTTTTCATTTTGTTGTTTGTTATGTTATTTAGTTTTGTTGTTGTTTTTTGTTTGTTGTTGTTTTGTGTTTTGGTTGCTTTGTTTTTTGTTCTGTTATGTTGTTTGTGTTGTGGTGTTTTTTTTGTTGTTGTTTTTTTTGTTATTTTTTTGTTTTGTTGTTTATTTTTTTTTGTTGGATGATTTTATGTTTCTTTTTTTTTTGGTGTTTTGTTTTTATATTTTTTTTTTGTTTGTGTTTATTTTGTTGTTTTTTGTTTTGTGTTTTGTTTTTGTTATGGTTGTTTTGTTTTTTGTTTATATTTGGTTTTTTGTTGTTGTATTTTGTCTCTTTTGTGTTTTGTATTTTGTTGCTTTGTTTGTTTTTGTTGTGTTATTTATTGTTTTTATTGTTTTGTTTTTGTTTTGTATTTTTGTTTTTGTGTTTTTTTTTTTTTTTTTGTCTTGTTGGTTATTCGTTGCCTTGTGTTTTTGTTGTTTAGGTGTTTGTTTTTGTGTTTGTCTGTTTTGTTTTGTTTGTTCTTTTTGTATTTTTGTGTGATGTTTTTGTTTGTTATTGTGTCGTTTGTGTTGTTCTGCTGTTTTTTGTTGTATTTTGTTGTTCTGTATTTTTTTTGTTTTGTTTGTTGTCCTTACAAATTGTTCGCTTTGGTTTAATCCTCTGTTTGTTTATGTTTTTCTTACTTTGTATTCTTTGTACGATGTCTCTTATGTTTGTTTTTTACTTTCTTTCTTTTTTTCTGCGTTTTTTTGTTTTTTTTCTGTTTCTGTTTGTGTTTGCTGTTTGGGTTATTCTTCTTGTGTTGTTTGTAACATGCCACAAAACAAACAAGGCTTTTTTGTAGACCCAAATACTAACCTCTATGGTTTATTGAGTCATTTTCCCATTCAAATCTCTTCTATCTACTTACAGCACTATTGAGTGGTTATCCTAGGTTTTTCAGCTTGTTTAGGTTTAACATATTCATTTCTAGCATTAGTAAACTCAATTCTTTTAAGACTGGGTTTGTCTGTTGCTTGCAAATCATTAGATTGAAAAATTTCCTCATCATCACTTTACCCAATCTTCATTGATTACTTACTAGTCCTAAAAGATTCAACTCTAGGGCATTTATACACTAGAATTTTCTAGGTGGAGTGATACTGGCTTTAAATTGAGTACTCACTAAGCACTAGTCTTATTTGCTGGGTTAAGTCTATAAACAGATTTCATTCAATCCTTTAGCTTATCAAACAGTGACTCTTTTTTTTTTTGCTTTTAATTTTTCTTAAATTTTTGTATCAAAGCTTTTAAAAACAGATTATAAAGTGCGTATATTAAGAGCTTAAAGGAAACATAAATTAACTTAGAAACTTTAAAACTCAAATTAAAACATAAGCCAAATTTTTCATTAATCTTTAAAAAGAGAATTACAAGAAAGTAAAAATTAAGTTAAAAACTAGGACTGGGTACTACTACTAAAAAAACTAACTCCTTTGCCTCAAGGGCTTACAAAAGCTTAAATAGAAAACGAGCTAGGGTTTCTACTTTTTTCTTCTCTCCTTGTGTGCTTCTTTGTTGTGCTAGTTTTCTGAGTAGAGTGAGACTTGTGTTTGTTGTGAGTGTATAAACACAAAGCAATCCTGGCCCTTGGTCTTTGCTTGCTCACCAATCTGAATTATAACAACCATTGATCGGATTGAGGGATTTTGGATTGCCAACGTAGACAAGGACCATGTGGGGTGTGGGGTTTGTGATTGTGAAGGGTTTGGAGTGATGTGGTGAAGTCAATGGAGTATGAAAGTGACAGGAGTCATGGAGAAGCCTGCACAAAGTTGATGGGTTAGGTAAAGTTATGATTCTTGGCGGAGAAAGCTTTTGGGAAGTATTTACAGATACCTTCAAAAACGGGTGTAATGGTTTGGGGGTTTGTCACAAATGGCCCCTCAAGGGTTATATCTCTTTTTCAAATTTCGTCCTTGTGTTTATAAATGTTTGGGGAGTTGACAGAAAAGGTCCCCAAAGGTTATAAAGGTTATTTCACCACAAGTCCTTGTGGTGTATAACTTTCTAGGGTTGGCAGAAATGGCCCATGTGGTATATCTTTGGAGAGTTGGCAGTTTAAGTCCCTTACAAGTATAACCTTAGTTTTATCAAAACCTACAGGTTCTTTGCAATTGAAGATTAACTTTCTTCCAGTCTTCTTATAAAATCGCTTAACCCTCATAGAAAGCATGGCCACTTGACATTTAAGGTCTATTTCTTTCAAATCATCATGATCAATCTGCTCTAGGTCTTCATCATCCAGTTGGGGACTATTTGACTGATTAGCAAAGAAAGAGAACATTAGATCATTAGTATATGATGAAGAGGCTTGTCCCTGAGAATTATGATCTGATACGGTAGAAACACTATTAGCAGTATTAACTTCATTACTGCTGCTAGTGTCTTCTGCAGAGAGAAAAGCCACATTCTAAGAGTTTGAAGATGATCCAGAGAAACCTTTGATATCAGCTTCAAACACTTTTAGGTTATTGTATAGATCATCAATATCCAAATCATCTATACCATCTTTGTTCCTCATAATCAAGGCTACATTGTTCCATGATGAAGGTAAAGCTCTTAAAAATTTCTGATTTGCATCTTCATTAGGAACAGCTGCACCATGAACTTCTAGAAGGCTGATAAGTTTTTGAAACCTATCATATGCTTTATCTAATCCTTCTGTGTCAGATACAGAAAAGTTTTCAAATAGTTGCTTCAAGACATTCTTTTGCATCATTTTAGATTCAACATTGCCGCCAAACCTACTCTTAATAGCAGCCCACAAAGACTTTTTCATCCTTGATTGTATGGAACCTCAGTTGATACTCATCAGGAATAGCCAAAAGCAGAATGCTTTTAGCTTTTCTTTCTTTTTGTCTTGCCAATATAGCTTGAGCAGTCTTTGGAGGTACTTTAGTTTCAACACCATTCTCATCTTTTGTTGTTTGCACAGGTTCATCACCATTCATGATTACTTGCCACAAGCCATAATCTGTGTTTGTGAGGTACTGCTCCATCCTCATGCTCCAAAGGGTATATTTACCCTTCTTGAGCATAGGAAGTTTTATAGTAGATATCACTTGAGGAGATTCCACTAGTGCCATTTATGGTGCAGGTTCTTCACCAGAAATCTTGTATTGTAGGTAGAGATCTGGATCTGAATGAGTTCTTCTTATTTAGAGTTTCTCTACAAGCTTTGATACCACTTGTGAGTCCCAATGAATAGATCTCCTTAGCTTGTTAAAGCTTAGTTAACTTGGATAAATCCAAACTAACTATGTGAGAAACTATGATTATGAATACTATAAGTTATGCGGAATCTAACTTGTAATACTAAGAAGAACAATGTAAGCAAATCTTTGAATATATATTGATTGCAAATATTCTGCCTAGGTTACATAATAACTAACTATACAAACTTATATTGCTTATCTTGTTTATTACTCTAACTATGCTGTAGGGTTCCTTTTATACACTAAGGAAAACCCTAATGGGCTTACAAAACGCGTCAAGTGATCATGCATATCTATTCCTAATATAACTCATGCGTATCACTTAAGCAGTATTAACTATATAATTAACAGTATTAACTATTATACTAACAGTACTAACTATACTGGCAGTACTAATAATGTACTGGCAGTACTAACTAACTATGTTGACAGTACTAAGTATGTAGACATTTAATTCCCAACAATTATGGGTATAATTTTATGCATACCAAGATCTTTATTGACAATAACAGTACTATTTGCATAATTAAAAATCATGTTTTCATTAAAAAAACAAAGCATATTGAGATCGTACATCATTTTATTAGAGATTGCAATGAAAAGAAATTGATTCAAATGGTCAAAATCCATACTGACAAGAATGTTGCAGATTTGCTTATAAAAGCTTTTGATGTAGTAGATTTCAATATTTGATTGTTAGTATTAGAATAATGAATCTTTAAAGTCTTTTATCTCTTTATGTTTTTGTAGAGTTTTGTATGAATTAGTATTGTTATTCATGTCATTAAAAGTTTCTGTTGTTAAGTATAATTAGTACTGCTGGTTATACTTAATACTACTGAGTTTCTACTGTTAGTTATACTTAATACTGTTAGGTATAATTAATACTGTGATAATTGTGAGAATTGATATGGCTTGTGTTTTCTTGGTTTTTAGACTAACATTTTGCAAGACAAGCAAAGAAAAGTGTTAAATTGATGATGGAAAAGCTGTTTAGAATGGAATTGAAGTTAATGCTAGTGACTCAAAGTTAATGCTGCTAGGCATAACTTACTATTGTTGCGTGAAAGTTAATGCTGCTAGGCATAACTTACTACCGCTGGGTGAAAGTTAATGTTGTTGAGGGTATTTTCATAAATACTATGATTAAGGGTTTCAATCAGTCATTTAATCGATTTTATACTTCGTAAACTCTCTAATCACAAACCCTAACTCAATTTTATCATCCATCATCAAAACCCAACACAAATGACGACCCTAAAGTTTGTAGATACTTATAACATGGTCGTATTTTTTTCTAAACCCGCAGAAAGTGATGGGTTTGAATAAATTGTGGATTTTATAAATGCACAACCTATAAGATATGCATTAACGGTTAATCCCACTGTATATATCTCTTGCATTGAACAATTCTGGTCTACTGGCTTGGTCAAAACTATCAATGGGGAAGTACAGTTGTATGCCCTAGTAGATGGCAAGAAGATAATTATCTCTAAAGCATCTGTGAGAAGAAATCATAAACAAGAAGATGAGGAAGGTATTGATTGTTTACCAAACTCTACCATTTTTGAACAACTTGCATTGATGGGATATGAGAAAATTTCACAGAAGCTTACTTTTTATAAGCCATTCTTCTCTCCGTAATGGAAATTTTTGATTCATACTATTCTATAATGTCTAAGTCCAAAGACTACTGCATGGAATGAGTTTAGTAACACTATGGCATCTGTTATTGTCTGCTTAGCAACAAATTAGAAATTCAACTTTTCAAAGTTCATTTTTGAAGGTAAGATCAGAAACTTGGATAATGTGTTTAGGAAATTTTTGATGTATCCAAGGTTTGTACAAGTGTTTTTGAATTAACAACTTGATGGGCTGCCAACTCATAAGAGAATTTATAATGCACCCTCTCACACTAAGAATATTTTTAGAAATATGAGAAGGGTAGGAAAATGTTTTTCTGGTAGAGTAATACCTTTATTTCCAACAACGGTGGTGCAACACCAATCACAAATGGGTGAAGGTTAAGCAAATCCAACTGATCCCTATCACACACCCACCATTATTCAACCATCTACTCAACCACAAAAGATACAAAAACCTAGGAAGCCTAAAAGAAAGGACACTCAGGTACCTTAGCCTAGTGATCCTAGTGACAATGTTGCAGATGAGGCTGTCCATAAGGAGTTAGGTGATAGTTTGGTGAGGGCTGCCGCTACTGCTTCTAGCTTAGAAGCAGAGCAGGACAGTGGTAACATAACTAAGACCCGATCCAAGGCAACACCTAATAAATCTAGTTCCCTAGGAACTACTTCAGCTGGTGGTCCTAGGTGCTAAGAAATCATGGGGGATACTATTGCTCAAACTAGGTTTAAGAATGTATCTAAACTTTCTAATGATTCACTGCTCGCAAGAGGTAACACACTTCAAAGTTATGAGGATAGACTTAAACTTGTAGAATTAATGACATTATGTACCACTTTATAATCCAGAGTTCTTGATTTGGAGAAGACAAAGAGCACTCAAGCTAATGAGATTGCTATTTTGAAAAGGAGGGTCAAGAAGCTTGAAAATAAAAGAAGTTCAAGAAATCATAAGCTGAAGAGATTATACAAAGTTGGTTTGACAGCTAGGGTAGAATCCTCTAGTGATGAAGAAGATTTGGGTGAGGATGCATCCAAACAGGGGAGGAGGATTAATGTTATTGATGTAGATGAAGGCATTACCCAAGTTAATATTCAAGATGATGCAGATAATGAGTTGTTTAATGTGGATGCTTTAAATGGTGAGGAGGTGTTTGTTGCAGGGAAAAATGAAAATGTTGTTGAAAAAGTATTTGATGCTGCTCAAGTTAGTAACTGAAGAAATTACTTTGGCTCAATTACTTGAAGCATTAAAAACTTCAAAACCTAAGGTGAAAGGGATTGTTTTTCAAGAGCCTGGTAAATCTACAACAACAACAACAATTTCTTCACAACAATCACAGGACAAGGGTAAAGGAATAATGATAGAAGAACCTGTAAAGCCTATTAAGAAGAAAGATCAAATTAGTTTTGATGAAGAAGTTGCCTTATAGTTACAAGCTGAATTTGATGAAGAAGAAAGACTTGCAAGAGAGAAAGTTGAAAAAGAAAAAGAAGCCAATGTTGCTTTAATTGAAGAATGGGATGATATTCAAGCAAAGATTGATGCTGATTATCATTTAGCTGAAAGATTGCAAGCACAAGAACAAGAAGAGTTGTCTGTTGAAGAAAAGGCAAAATTATTTCAACAACTCTTGGAGCAAGGAAGAAAGCACTTTGCTGCTAAAAGTGCAGAAGAGAAGAGGAACAAACCACCAACCCAAGCTCAACAAAGAAAAATCATGTGTACTTACATGAAGAATATGGAAGGAAAGAAGCTCAAAGACTTGAAGAACAAATCTTTTGATTCTATTCAAAAGATGTTTGACAGAGCTTTCAAGAGGGTGAATACATTTGTTGAATTCAGAACAGACTTGGTGGAAGGTAGTTCAAAGAGAGCAGGATAAGAGTTGGAACAAGAGATTACTAAAAAGTAAAAGGTGGATGAGGATAAAGACACAACAGATCTTCAAAGTCTAATAGAAGTCATTCCAGATGAAGAAGAGGTTGCAATTGATGTTGTACCTTTAGCTACTAAGTCTCCAAAGATTATTGACTGGAAGATCCATAAAGAAGGAAAGAAAAGCTATTATCAAATAGTGAGAGCTGATGGAAAGTCTCAGATGTACATGATCTTTAGTCAAATGCTTAAAAGTTTTAACAGGGAAGATTTAAAAGACTTGTACAAGTTGGTAAAAGATAGATATGGATTAACAAGACCAGTGGAAAGCATGGATTATCTGTTATGGAATGATTTGAAAACAATGTTTGAACCAAATGTAAAAGATGCAATATGGAGGAATCAACAAGGATACAAAGTGTTGGAATTGAAGCTGTATGACTCCTGTGGAGTACATTCCTTGATGATGGAGTCTATGCAGATTTACATGCTGGTAGAAAAGAGATATCCTCTTACACCACCTACAATTACAGATATGCTAAACAAGAAGCTTCAGGTTGATTATTTCAATGAAATGGCATATCAGCTTTTTAAACTTCTCACAAAACAACTTAAAAATCAATGAAGTGTTTGGAAGCATCCTCCTGGTGATTATGGAGCTTTTAAATGAAGAAACTAGATGATTTTGAAGAAGAATATCAAGTTTAGGGGAGGATTGTTAGGATTAAAAGCCTTCTTAATGCTGCTAGTATTACTGCTGCTCATATCAGAGTTAATGCTGCTTAGTTGTGTTAGTATTGCTCAAGATACATAACATGGATTTTATGTCCTCTTCAAATAACAACACTAGCAGCACTAATGAAGCAGTTAATACTGATCATGGAGTTTCTACTGCTAGCACTCAAGTTAATGCTGCCAACTCTATAAATATTGATAACTTGAGTGATGCTGTTATTTGTGCATTCTTTGCTAGTCAACCAAATAGTCCTCAACTTGTACATGAGGACTTGCAACAAATCTATCCAGATGACATGGAAGAGATAGATTTGAGATGGCAAATGGCCATGTTGACTATGAGGGCTAAAAGGTTTTTGAAGAATACAAGAAGGAAGCTTACTGTTAATGGCAATGAGACTATTGGTTTTGATAAGTGTTAGGAATTATTGTAAATAGACTTAGGTCTGGTAGTTATAGAGTTAAGTCTGGTAGACATAGTTAAGTCTGCCAGTACTAAGTTAAGTCTGGCAGTACTATAGTTTGTACTAGCCTTGTCTAGTTAAGTCTGTTTATGTAACATAATAGTTTTAGTAGTTATCTTAGAGATATCTTAGGAGATATCTTAGGAAAGGATATGCATTATCCTTTTATGCGTTTGTAAAGCCCATTAGGGTATCCTTGGTGTATAAAAGAAACCCTACGACATAGTGTTTGAAATATAGAACCCTAATAGAAATCAATAGAAAATAGCAAAGTTTTACATTGTGTTCTT